>JADBJO010006190.1:87500-90000 GCA_016801955.1 Conus betulinus
GTCTCATTTGAATGACTATATGGGAAACAGAGTCCGAACCAGTGTTAACTTGGAGGGGGAAAATCCCCCTGTACCGAAACGGCCAAGGGGAGATTTGAACCCGCAATCCCAGGATCACCAAGATTACGAGTCCAGCGATCTACCACTGAGCTATTCCAGCCCCCAGGTACATGAAATGATGTTGGATTTTGAAACAAGAGCATGGATGGTAGCAAAGTAATCCACTGTAATGGATATCACGTATGCATACATTAATCATGATTATTACGACACACACACACACTCAGATGGGCTGATTCCACTTAGATTAATGTCCCCTCTGAGCATAGGCATTCTGATCAAAACTAAGATAATGGGTTCCGACACATCTGTTTCCATTCCTGCTACTGCATCACAGCTTTATACCATGCACTCACTTGCCTGACTTCCCTGCTCCGCCCCCCCCCCCCCCCCCCCCCCCCCCCCCCCCCCCCCCCAAAAAAAAAAAAAAAAAAAAAAAAAAAGAAAAAGAAAAAAATTTCCATGGTTTTATTTCATGATTGCCAGCAAACAAAAGCATGACAGTTCCTCTGCAATTTCCTGTGATAATGCTTATCACCTGTCCCTTAGTATCAGCTCTTCATTGGAGTTTTTTGTCATAATTCTCACTAGCATCTGGCTTCATCACAGAGGCTGCTATCAGCTTCATCTCATTCTCAGACTCTTTTGTCAGAATCTTTCTCACCAGCTGTCAGTTCCTTATCAAAGTCTGCTGTGCATAGATTTTCACTGGCTCTATTCTGCTTTCAGGGAGCCTGTTGTCATTTTCGTAATTCTCAGAAGATTTTAACATCAGGTACAAACTTCAAGAGACTAGGAAGACTAGGAACTTCGAAGTGTTTTTTTTACAAGATGTTTTAAGTTTTGGATTTGAAATGTGCAACAGAAGGAAAATGTGTGATATTGAATGGAAGGGATTTCCAGAAATGTGGACCATAGACGCAAAAGGAACAGAAACCATCTATGAGTCTTTTCCAGCCACCAATATTCATGAAGGAACGGACAGGAAAGGAACAGCATTTTACTGTATAAGAATGTACTAAACTGAAATGACATTATCAGGGCAAAAAACAAACCTTTGGTGTCTCTGTTCATTGAAAGCTGACTGTTTTTCTTCTTACGCTCTTTGCAAGGGAGACACGCAGAGTGTGATGCATACTTATGTAAGAAACAGCCATTTTCATCATAGGATTGACATTCCAGCCTTCCTTAAGGCCTGGTTGCCAGCTGCACAGTGTAAGTTGGACACAGGCAAGGAGCTTCTCTCTTACTCTGGAGGGATTTGTCCCTAGTGAATCAGAGATATCCCTCCTCAAAATGTGCATCATTTGCTCATGAGGACCAATTAGAAATAAAATGGTAGAAGTTTTGAAGAAAAGTGAATAGAGATATGAAATTAAAAAAAAAAAAAGAAGGAAAACAACAACAACAACAACAACAACAACAACAAAATCTGATAGGAATTTGCTTGAAATAGAGTGGTTAAATTATCAAATTAAGATATATTGTAAACACTTTTTGGAAAGAAGAAGAAGAAAAAAAAAAAAGAAAGAAAAAAAAAGCTGGTAACGCTCCAGTGGTACACCACACATTTATAAACAGGGGAACTTACTCAGATCTGATAGCAGACAGGCAGTCAGACAGACAGAAAAGATGTGGTGGTTGGGAAAGGAACAAATGGGAAAGGACCCAAACTGACAGTGACATTTTCACAACTGGTGTTGCTGGTGGACCAGAGGACAAGATCAGCAACAAAGGGAGGGAAACAACAGATTCTAGTTACAGAGGGAAATGAGACCAGCTGCCACTAATTAGGACAAAACATCTGTCACGGGGATGGAACAGAGATGGGGAGTTTGTATATACTCCCTGTTTGGCTAGTATATAATTTGAATTATACTCCCTTTTGGCTAGTATACTTACCATGTCACACCATAGCATTCAACGGCAGTTAGTTAGCTCTGCCAGGCCGAATTTTTCGTGGTTAATGCAGTAATAAGATGAGTCACGTGACACCCACCCTACTTCCACCATAGGAAGAAAGCTGGGTGTCCGCTTCCTGTTCCTCATTCAGTGAGGCATGTGCGCAAGGTAACCCCGAGAACCTTGGCGCTAGAGGGGAAGGTAGGGCGGGCATTAGAGTCTGACATGGTAAGTATACTAGCCAAACAGGGAGTATAATACAAACTCCCCATTTTGGTGTCATATACTATACCATGTCAGACCATAGCAGAATTTAAAGGAATCGGAGGAGGGCCGAGTGCCCTAATGGTTCTTGGAGTTAGAGGGCGGAACCGATATAGCAGCATTAGCCCCCACAAAAGAGATCCCTCTAGAACCATCAGCCCTGGTCATATGGATGGAACAGAGAGGGATTGTAGGCTGCCCTCCTGATCCCTCACCCCTCCACCCCCCAGAGAGGCAGAGACAGTGGGGCATGGGTGATGGTGTATAATCAATC
>JADBJO010006190.1:95000-100000 GCA_016801955.1 Conus betulinus
AGCTGCCACTGCCAGGGAAGGTACTGTGAATATGTAATCCTCTTTCATTATGAAGAAGAACCTTTCTCTCTCAGACATTGTGCTACAGTGTAGGTACTCTGAATATTTAGTCTCCTTCATGTGTAAAGAAGAGTGGGGTTTTTTTTTTTCTCGTAAATATTTACATTTGTACTACAGTGAAGGTACTCAGAGTATTTAGTCTCCTTCATTGTGGAGAAGAATATTTCTTTCTAGGATGCATTAATACTTGAACTACACATGCATGTGCATGGAATGCATAGACTAATGTCTGTACACGTACAATAGCATACACATGCTCACACATGCACACTCATATACAATGCACACATACCTATCAATGTGCGCATGGTCTTTTGTAGACATTCACAATGTACACACACAAAGGTACACATGCACACACCCCATAAACATTTACACACATAGACACACACATGCACACGCATACACACACACACACACACACACACACACACACACACACACACACTAATGCACACACACACACACACACACACACACACACACACACACACACACACTCTCAGCCATACTCAGCGCATCAAATATCATCTCTGGCTTTTTTCCATTTAAGAATTGTTGGCACTGTCAAGATTTGTTCATGCATGCTGAACATATTCCTGAATGACAGCTTTGAGAAAGCAAGAAAAGCATGAATGCTCAGAAGTTGAACGTGGAAGTGTTTACATTTTGTTTCTAAAAAGGGGTACGAGAGGTCTGTGCTGTGTACCAGTGAAGAAGGCAAGTGTCAGGAAAGGACTTTCCTCCTGTTTCATGTTCATGTCTTTAGTCTGGCAAATGCCATTTGCTGGTTGGAGGGATGAGCGGAAGGGGTCCATTCAGTGGAAGGGAACTGTGTATTATTTATCACCACCAAGTTTCCAACTGTATGACCACAGCATATTTGTCAATGTGCAACTTTTCTCACTGGGCAGAACGCATTGCCATGCATATACTGATATTACTTTTTTTTTTTTTTTTTTTAAACTTCTTTTTCTATTTTTGTCTGCATGTGGGGATGTGTTCATCAGTCAGAATGGAGTTTTGTGAAGAAGTTTGCTAGGGGTATCCTGACGTTGCTTCTCTCGGTTTTCGTTTTTTTTTGTCACCTTGTTGGCTTGTCATTGTGACCTCAGGGATGACATAATATGGTTGATATGAGCTCTACAAGTGTTGCTCGTGGAATCTGTTTTACTGCCTCATTGAAAAGCCCGAAACCCAGACTTCTGCTCCAGTCCCAGGGAAAGGAGTGTAAGGGAGCAGAGAGGATGGGGGATTTCTGTGTGACTCAAACCACATAGATCATCCCATCTCCTGGGAAGGGAGGGCATCATCAGGGGCATTATCTGGGAGTGTGTCACGCCAGTTTGAAGTCTTATGTCTTTCACTCTGCAACAGCTATATGCAGAGGTTGGACGCAATGGAAGGGACTACATGTTAGTTCCATTGTTTGCGTAGTTGCTAGTTTGGCCAGCCACGTGTGGGAAGGATGATAGGATGACAGTTGGCAGCTTTCCATCCGATCGGTGAGATTGTCTGTCACAACAAAGGGCTGATGAGCTGCCAGTGCTGCCTGTGTTTTCAGTGCATGCATAGAGCAGGATGGACAGGACTTTGCTGCCCCCCCCCCTTGTTGGGAGGGATGGAGTAGGGGATGGTTGGGTGTACAGTGGGGACTCTTGTCAGGATGAACGGGTTCATGGCATTCTGGAAAGCCTTTTCGTAATTTCCTCTTTATGTCCACTCTTTTTGACAGTGTCTAGTGTTTTTTTTTCAGTTAAGTGTTTTTGCTTTTTTGGGTTAACCCGTCTATTTTCACTTGTCTCTGCTCTTGAAAATTGGACACATTTTTACTTCTGTAGAATTTGTAAAATGTCAGCTTTTTTTTTGTGTTTGTTTCTTGTTGTTGTCATCCGGTGACTTGGAGGTGAAACTGTGCTGTCCACAGTGGATACCAGTTGTGTATTCTGATCCATAGGTGTTTTTTTTTCTGTTGTTGCATTTGAATGGTTTACTGTCTTTTTGTTGTTGTTATTGTTGTAAAGTGAGGTTGAAAAATTTAAGGGAATGCCAGGCGCCCACACCATGACTTTGTTATATCCACCCTCAGGATAGATGACAAGATTATTCATTATGCTATGAGTCTGATGCATGTCTATAAGTAATTTGTCATTTTTATGCCGGACTGGATTTCTTCTCCCAGAGGGATGTCAGCTTTGGAGAGATCTTGTTTTGGTCAGCAGGAACTGTAATAACAATGAAATCATTAGTAAAGATGTTGAAAATAAAACCCATTAGGCTGGCATTTCTGCACGCTTTCCCCTCAGTCCTCTGCAGTGTCCTCTGCAGCTTGCGAAAGTTACGAAGAGCTGATGCTTTGGAAATATCAGCTTGTTAGAAAGGGGTGAAGAAGATTTGATCGTTCGCAGCAGCTATTTCCGTCAAGTCCGTTTCAGTATTTGATCACACAGTATGGTGATCAAAGCAGACGTGTTGCTGCTAATTTAATTGGAACTGCCATTAGAGACTGGATACAGATTGCTGCTGTTTGAATTTTGAAAGAAAGAAAGAAAGAAATTACACATACGAGGCAGTGCCAGAGTGTTTCAGGATAGTTGCATGAACTTTAAAACACACTAGCATTTAGCCAGCTTCACCCAGTAACCTCCCTTGGTGCATTCCTTCCCGCCTACCCCCCACTCCTACCCTTTATCAACCGAGAAAGAGAGAGAGAGGGAGACAGAGAGAGAGGGAGGAGAGAGAGAGAGAGGGAGAGAGACAAATGAACTGTATTGGCTTTTTTATTGGGATGAACGTTTAGAATCTAGCCATTATCCACTACTCTTTCCCTCTCCCTTCCCTCGCCCATCCCTCTGCGCATCCTGCCCCCTCCTGTAACTGACTAAGATGACAAAAGTCAAATGAAAACTCTGCCTGATCTAAAAAATAATATTGCAGCATGGGAATGGCCTCGTCTGACAACAAAAAATGTGGTCTGCTGTTGCCCAGTGGTTTGTGTGTGTGTGCATGTGTGTGTGTGTGTGTGTGTGTGTGTGTGTGTGTGTGTGTGTGTGTGCGTGTGTGTGTGTGTGTGTGTTTGTACACATTTATGTGGGTGTGCACTGCAATAATTTTTTGTTTGTGTGTATGTTTACACTCATGTATTTGTATTCTGTGTGTGTGTGTGTGTGTGTGTGTGTGTGTGTGCGTGCGCGCGCGCGTGCTTGTTTGTGTATGCGTGCATGCATGCATGTGTGTTTGCTTCAAGCGGAGTTGAAAGGAAAAGAGTTGGTCCCTCCTAGAGCTCTACTCATACAGCAATAGAGAGCAGCCAACGAAGATAAAACAACAGCAATTTGCATTCTTTGAATAACTGATGGCCAGTGACTACAGCCTAGCCTTGAACTCTGTTGGAGGCCCACTTAGTACACCCTGGCTAATAAAAAGACAGGTTGTGGATACAGTTCAGGTGTTCTGATAGGTAATTAGGTCCTGGGCTTTTGAGGGCATTGGAATGGCTATGCCCATAATTACAGTGCCATCTGTTGGTGCCAAAAATGTTGGTTTGAGGCAGGTTTCTATTGGATGCGTATATTCAGGAGTTTGTTTTGTTTGTAAAGTATACAGATTTGAAATAAACTAAAAAAAAATTGTTTCTGGGTTTTGTGTTCTCGTAGAAAAATGTGAAAAGAGTACCAATTTTCTATCATCCAATGTGCCACAGCTAAAAGTGTTTGCTCACTTGTGTGGTGGAAGTGATGCAGTATTTCTCATCAGACTTGGAACACTGTGATTCACTACAGTTCATCATAGTTCCTATGTCTGCAGTAGTGATATTTGCCATAGAGGAAAACAGATAAATAGACGAAGAACAATCCTACTTTACTTGCAGTAGACTGGGTAGATAAGTTTCAAAAAAACGGAGTGACTGAGGGCGGAAAATGAAGCAAAATTTGAAAAGAGAGGGGGTTAGTTACCACCAAGGACTCAGACAAACAGAGTACAGGACCTTTTCAAATTCTTTTCAAATTTTTCATATTTTGGGTAGATAAGTTTTGTCACTGAACTTCAAATTACTTCATGATTTCAGGAGTAGCATCGATAAAAGTGTTATCACTCCAAGTCCTACTATTTCCTTGTGGTCAAGTGGCTGAGTCGGCCTTATTCAGGGCGCTCTGGTGATTTTTCTTCTTTTTTTTTCTTTTTTAATAACTCTTCACTGTTTAGTGAGTGAGTCAGAGAGAAGAGAGAGGAGAGGGAGAGAAAAGAATGTGTGTGTGTGTGTGTGTGTGTGTGTGTGTTTAAGTTTGAGAGAGAGAGAGAGAGAGAGAGAGAGAGAGAGAGAGAGAGAGAGAAGCCACAGGTCCTTTTCAAATACAAACCTAAAGGAAGATGATACAGGGGGATGTTTGGTTTTGCAGCCATGCAAACAGAAGAAAGAAGAGAAGGGATGAAGGAAGGGAGAAAAGGAGAGAGAGAGAGAGAGAGAGAGAGAGAGAGAGAGAGAGAGAGAGAGAGAGAGAGAGAGAGAAAACACCTGCCTGATCAAGTATGGCATCGGCTTTATTTTAAGCCATCATTGACAAGCAAACAGGGGCAGCAGTCCTCTCACAGTGATGGGATCAGAGGCTTAGGTCCAGGAAGAAACATGACAAGTATGTATATCTGCAGCCGCCACATATCAGCATCACCCCAAGCTGGGTAAGTGAACATGTGTTGAGGGCAAACAGATTTCAGCTGCATCTAGTCCAGGAGGTGTTTAGGTTCAGCTGCAAAGGTATGCATGTTTCTGCTGTAGGCTAGGGGGTTCTGCAGAAAGAGCCAGAGAGAGGGCCAGGCTGGCGGGCAGGCAGATAAAAGTGGACAAGCATTCATAATGATTATTTTGCATGAATGGACAGATATAGCGGAGAGAGCAGTGGATAGGTTATCTAATCTATTGAGATGCACTGTCACATGTT
>JADBJO010006190.1:102500-127500 GCA_016801955.1 Conus betulinus
ACACACACAAAACATCTAAACTCACGACAACAACAACAGCACCATTGTCAGACTGGGGAGAATAATTTGACTGCCACTTTTGATGGACAAGTGATATTTTTGTTTCAGCATGAAGAAGATCAAGTTTGGTCAGGAGGTGTTCTACGGGCCCACCCCAGATGATGTCCCTTACGTTCAGTTATCTCCCTTGGATGAGGATATCATTGTCAGTTACACAGGGCCAGATAATGGTCTTGTGTATGCAGAATCTCCCACAGAAACAAGTGAGTTTTTTTTTTTTTGTTTGTTTGTTTTTTATTCTTGTTCCAGTGGTTTAATAACTGTTCATTACAGTGGGGGCTCACGTAATTCTGTGGATTCATGCTAAAGAAGTCACAACATCAAAGAAGATTTTAGCAAGTTCCTTGCTGCAGAATTACATTTATATGTTGTTATGTTATGAATGCTTTGTTGAAGAAATCATATGCATCTTGGAGACAGCTGTATCTTTCTCTGAAATCGTTTTTTTTTTTTTTTCAGGCTTTAACTGTGAGCCTAACTCAGTCGAAACAGTAGATGGCGCACCTGGAGCTAGTTGTTTTTGTTTCTGTGCTGGAAGGTGTACTAAAAAGAAACAATGCAACAAAAACAGTAATTTTGTGGATTTAAAAAAAGAAGATTTCAGATCAAGTAGTGGTAAGCAGTGGGTTTTTAGATTATGTAAAAATATGTATCATATGTAAAATTGAAAATGATACTGAAAATTTGCTCAGAAAGAAATGTGTGTTCTCAGTCTGAAGTATTTGACTGATGAAACACAGCATTACAAATATATTCAAGTGAAACTCATGATGAGAGGAGAGGAGGGAGAGAGAGAGGGAGGAACAGCTTTTGAAATATGGAAAAAAAAAAAAAAAAAAAAAAAAAAAAAAAGGTTTTGTTTGTTCATGGTATTTGTGTATCACTGCATGAGTGGAGATCCAATCCCTTTTTTTGACACATGGGTAGTCCTACAGAGAGAGGGGTGTCCATGCTGTTTAGGAAAAGAGTAGGAAATGTATCAGCGTTTTTAGAGTCTGAACAGCCCTCAGACAGGTGAGCCAGGTTTTTGAAAATTTGTGAATTCAGACAGACCAGCTGTCCAAAGAATGCCTAAAAACTGTTACAGAGTTGTTCGTCCTTCCGCCTTAAGTGAGATTTTTGCAAATATGATTATTTTTAATGCCACAATTAATGTGGCCACATTCCATTATGGGTGATGATGACTAAACATAAACATGACACAGCATGACCCAGTACCTTTTTTTTTTTTTTTTTTTTTGAAATTTATGCTTTTACACACAGGACCTCAGCTAAGAGTCTCATCCAAAATACTTGGAGAGAACTGAGTCTGTGCAGGTGCTGACTTTGAACAGAGAAAATCTCTACCCTGGCTGCCTCCAGCAGGATTCGAACTGAGGATCCTTTGATCAAGAGAATGATGTTTGTCCATATCCGCTGGACCAACCAGGCCCATTTATTAAAAAAAGAAGTACTTATGGTGTTTGAGTATGGAGACAGAAGGATCGAAAAGTATGGTGAGAAGTGGATTTGTGGTAGCAGTGCAGCATAATCAGTATGTATACTTCTTTGTACCTGAAGTTGAGCTTGAATTTTTGCCCAAACTATATTCAGGCGAAAATAATTAAATCAAGTGTTTTCAGGAATGCAGTGCATGGTAATGGCTTATGAAAATAATTCAAACGGTTGAAGAAAAACATGAGGAAAAAAAAAAAAAAGTTGGGAATGGGAAATCCTGTGTGGACTTTGTAGACTCAGGCAGTACAGTGTCAGAGGTCAGCATACCAGCGGTAGTGGGCATGATCTCCTCTGAAGGCCAGTGGGGCAGGGGGGGGGGGGGGGGGGGTAGGGGGGCTGGGGGAGCAACCCCTCTCTGACCCTGGAACTTGAAGTGAAGTGGAAATCGATAATGGGTACAGGCTGATTGAGAGGCTAAGAATAGGGTGGTTTTGTTTTTACTTTCTTTGTGTCTGTTGCAATGTGGTGGAAGTGGATGAAAAGTGTGAGCGTGTCTTCTTAGCCTTCGGCGTCCTTCCTGTCCCAGTGTTGTCTTTGTCTGGCTGCATTCTGCCTCCTTTCTCCCCGTCTTTGTTTCTTTGTTTTGGGAAAAAAGAGGTCATTGGAAATGATTGAGACAGGCTTGTGTGTGTGTGTGTGTGTGTGTGTGTGTGTGTGTGTGTGTGTGTGTGTGTGTGTGTGTGCATGCACATGGATGCTTGCTTGTTTTTGTGTGCATGTGTATGAACACTCATGCATTCTGTGTGTGTGTGTGTGTGTGTGTGTGTGTGTGTGTGTGTGTGTGTGTGCACGTGGACGCTTGTTTTTTGTGTGCATGTATGTGTACACTCATGCATTCTATGTGTGTGTGTGTGTGTGTGTGTGTGTGTGTGTGTGTACACATGTCTGAGTGTGCATATGTGTATGTCAGTTTGCTGTCTCTTAAAGTGTGGTTCAGTTCGGGTATGTGTACGCATGTACATGTGTATGTGTGTGTGTGATTGTGTGTGTGTGTGTGTGTGTGTGTGTGTGTGTGTGTGTGTGTGTGTGTGTGCACGGGTGGGCACGGGCGTGCATATGCATGTGTGCATGCATGCTTGAATGTGTACATTGGTGTGTGTATGCATGCATGTGTGCATGTGCACACACATTCCTGTGTGCTAGCGTACTTGCAGACAAACACACCAGAACACTTAAACTTCAGTCAGGTCACAGTATATCTAAATGAACAAACAACCAAGGGGAAAAAAAAAGGAAAAAAAAAAGAAAGAAAAAAAAAGTGGAAGTAGAAGGGAGAGGGGAGGAGGGGGGGGGGTGGGGGGGGCATTTTCAGGAAAATGATCCGACATTGCTTGAGGTTTGGCCAGCCTGTGTGTGATCCTGACACCACCACTAAGTGACTTGCCAGCCAGGGCGTGTGTCTGTGTATTTGCATGTTTGCACAGCAGAGAGAGACCCGGTCTTTACCTCTTAGAGTGCTTCACCTGAAACTCATGGGGGATTAGACAAATGCTCAGTGTATTTGAGCTGTTGGTTCTCTCTCCTCAGGTTTTTGGACAAAAGGCTAGCTCAGCTGCTGTTGACATAACATGGGGTGAAGGGTGCCTGTGTCTTTTTTTTTTTTTTTTTTTCCCTTTCCTCTTTTGAATGACCATCCCAACAAGTCAGTGGTCAGTGGCAGCATACTTGAATGCCAGAGTAAATTGTTGGTTAGGTCGGGTGGTTGTCGCAGGTGTAATAGTCCCGCAGGTGTAATAGTCCCGAGCCCCCCCTCCCCCCCTTCCACTCCAGCCTGCTTTCTAACCCCCACGTCCACATGCTAGAGGGGATCACTGGGTCATGCTACCTGTGTTAAGTGATTGGATGTGTGTCAGTATGTACCTGTGTGTGTTGGGTGTGTGCATGCATGAGTGAACATCTGCTTGTGCAGTGTTTTTTTTGTGTGTGTGTGTGTGTGTGTGTGTGTGTGTGTGTGTGTGAGAGAGAGAGAGAGAGAGAGGGGGGGGGGGGGGGTAAGACATTGATTGATTGCACAAACATATGAAGTGCATACATTCTTATTGATTCAGAGAATAAAGACCTTGAGATACCTGTCTAATGTGTGTGTGGGTATGTGTGTGTGCGTGCGCATGCATATGTGTGTGTGTGTGTGTGTGTGTGTGTGTGTGTGTGTGTGTGTGTGGAGTGTGTAGGGTTGCGCAAGAGGGAGGGAGAGAGTGTGTGTGTGTGTGCATGCATGTGTTGGTGCACGCACGCAAGGGGACGTATGTGTTTTTCATTCAATGAAACATGTTTCCTCATTTTCTCTGTAAGCTGCATAGTGTTGATAAGACCCTGAAGTTTCTGTCGTGTTTAAAATTTACATGAAGGTATTTTCATTTGCTAACCAAGTACTTAAAATATACATGGAAGTATTTTTTATACTCTAATCTTGAAAAAGGGGTTAAAGGATACTTTGAATTTGGGGTGTGTGTGTGTGTGTGTGTGTGTGTGTGTGTGTGTGTGTGTGTGTGTGTGTGTGCAAGCGCGCGCATGTGTGTGCGTGTGCGTGTGTGTGCGTATGTGTGTGTGCGTGTGCACCCATGCATGCATGTATGCAAATATCTGCCTGCATGGCATGTATACCTTATGTATATGTATGTGTGTGTATACATATGTATGTATATATATGTATGTATGTGTGTGTGTGTGTGTGTGTGTGTGTGTGTGTGTGTGTGTGTGTGTGTACTTTTCCCCAGTTCTGTTCCTTCACTTTTTTAACTTTGTCCCCACAGACCATGTACATCTGGGCGGCAGCATTAAGGTTGTTCACAGCATGATGTCCAGCACTGGATGGCACAATCTGAGTGCACAGCAATGCATTATCCTGCCCCCCCCCCCCCCCCCCCCCCCCCCCCCCCCCTGCCGCCCAATCTTTTCTTCTTTTTGGTTATCTCAAACTGGCTTAGGTATTACACTTGAATTTATATTAAAGAGGGCGCGCTGAGTATCAAACTAGACCGGAGATCTAACTTCAAAAAAAAAAAAATTGCTGAGCGATGTATGAAAATTGGTTGTACAACCATGACTATTGTACGTACACAGAGAAGTAGTTCCAGTATATGTAGGGAAAGGGTGTGAAAAAAAACACACACATGCACACATGCACGCACGCGTATGCGCATGTGCACGCACACACACACACGCACACGTAGTTGGTAAAATGGCTGCTTAAGGTTTTATTGATGCAAGTTTGATTTCCAAAGATGCATGTGTGAGGAAGAGATGAAGAGGTTTCATTTAAGGGCTAAAGATGAACTTGAAGTGACTCTTTGTGATGTTAACTACCAGGTTGATACTGGATTTACTACAGAGAAAAGGAATCGTTTGAGAACTTGTGGGTTTGAACTTGCTTGTGGAGAGTGTGATAAAGAAGGAGAAATACAGGGGAAAAAAAATGAGGATTCAGATCAGCTCAGTTTTTGTTATTGTTCTGTTAAGCTGTGCCATGTTCTTTAGGTGAATAAAACTTGCCTAAGATTTGAAAAAGATTTAAATAAATTTCCTTTGGGTGTTTGGCATGGACTTTGTTAAACTTGTGTTGATAAGCATGCTGTTGATTTGAACTAGGATGGGCTTACTTTATAAATTCAGAAAGCTGTTAAGGTTTATGGTGGCTAGTAACATTGATATAATTGTACAAAGAACATTTTTGGAGAGCTGTCAATCCCTTTGTTCTTTTTTCCACCCAGTGTGTGGTCACTGAGTGTTTACATCTATCAAAAGAAAATGCAAGGTCGGAGTCAGAACTAGTCAGAATATGCTTCTTTAGAAGAGAGAATTGTATGCATGGCAAAGATCCAAGTCTCCCTTACTCTGTATACACAGCAACATTTCATCTTCGTAGGATTATTATCTCCTTTTCTGAAGAAAACCACACTTTTCGTCTCTGGAACTGGACTGCCTGTCTGGCCAGCGAGCGCCAAAGAGGAAGATCTCCTTTTCTGGAGGATGAAGATTGCTATGCATTGAGGCAGTTATGGCTGTCAGCAGTCTGCACATCAGGCAGCCTCCTGGCAACGACAGTTTGACATAGGCTTCAATTTGTGTAGAAACCGTCACTGGAGCCAGAATGGCTAAAAGACATTACACCCTCAAGCAAAAAAAAAGAAAAGTTTTGAGCTTTTTTTTTTTTTATCAGGAAAAAAGAAACACTCTAAAAGAGGGGGAGTGGGGGGGGGGGGGGGGGGGGGGGGGGGGGGATGAGGGGGTTGGAGATGGGGGAGAGGGGGAGACCAGAGATGGAGCTGTGACATTTTGACATGATTGCACTATGATGGGATGAAGTGGGGAGACGTGGTCATTCACTGAGCCCAATGATGATGTTGAGAGTGTGTCTTCACAAGTGTCTGCACAAGTTCCAGAGATCTATTCATGGCTGTTGGATGGGCAGACAGAATGAGGTTTGGTCTGACTGAAAGGAGACAAATGATGGTGATTGTCCTTTTTTTCTTGTAGCCAAGTGTTAGAGCACAGGCACACACATGCTTAAACATACAGAAGTGATACACTTTCACACACATGCATACACATGTGCATGCGTGTGCACATGCACACACACACACACACACGTACCACTCCATACCATATGACATCTTTGTGCATTGACTTGAAGAAGACAAATTGTTACTCTCTTTTTTTCATCACTCAGTATTGGAGCACATACACACACGCGCTGTACACACACTTGCGTGCATGCACATGTCCATGTGTTAACACATTCACACACATACACGCACACACCATGACACCACACCACTGTACCCTACACACTGTTATCCTGTCAGGGTTACATGTTGGCTTATGTGTACTCACCCTTGGTCCCATTGAATCAGTGTCAACATGGCATCTCACAATATCCTTGCGAAATGTGCAACTAGACCACCCATTCCACCCTGATATTATGTGTAAAAACTAAACCTCATGTTAAATTTGTTCACAGTTGATAGCTACTTACTGTTGATGGATTGATTTGATTCTGCGATTGTAGGTTTTGATGAAACATTTAAAGATCCTCACTGATGATGATGTGGTGTGTTCAGTTTGATCGTCAGAGGGTCATTTTTTAGTAAGCAGTAGGAAAGTCATGATGATGGTTGTGTGATTGATGGTCGTGTCATTATCTGGATTAATTTGATGGAGCAGGTGTGATGCCTGTTTTTTTATTATCACCAGCAAAATGTGAAGATTTTCTGATTGATGATATATGTGGAAGTCATTTGTCATATAATAAAGTGTAAACCTGGAAGTTTACATGCTAGGTGATGTGTCTGACCTTTTGTTTGTTTCTTTGTTTGGATCCGATTATGATTTATGCATGTTTGTATGTGCATGTGTGTATGTGCATGTGTGTGTGTGTGTGTGTGTGTGTGTGTGTGTGTGTGTGTGTGTGTGTGTGTGTGTGTATGCAGCTATGTATGTGTGTGTGTGTGTGTGTGTGTGTGTGTGTGTGTGTGTGTGTGTGTGTGTGTTTGTGCGTGCGCGTGCGTGCATGCATGTGTGTGTTAAGTTTTCATTACCAGTGACCGTTATAGGCTGGATTATGTGTTTGAAGTGAATAAATTGAATATTCTTAGGAAACAGAGATGTGAAATATATAGTCTTGCGTTTGAGCAATGTATTGTCCTAATTTGTGTGTGTGTGTGTCTGTGCGCATGCATGCATGCACATAAACTTGCATACATACATTTCTCTGTGTAAATAGATGCGTGTGTGTCAAAGTGCATGTGTGTGGGTTTCACAGCAATTTCTATTTCTTGACGCATTAAGATGAAAAATGGACCCACAATGTGTGTGTTGTTGTGTGGATCAGCAGATGGTAACCCAGGGCCAGTGGCAGGCTGCAAGACATGGAACCGCAAGGAACCTCAGGCCTATGGCTTGTGTATATCTCTGTACGAAACAACACCCCATTTCCATGAAGATGTCAGGTAGGATCTTCTCTGTGATGTGTGTGTGTGTGTGTGTGTGTGTGTGTGTGTGAACGAAAGTCTTTATGTAAGAGAGAGAGAGAGACTTTGTGTGTGTGTGTGTGTGTGTGTGTGTGTGTGTGTGTGTGTGTGTGTGTGTGTGTGTGTGTGTGTGCAGGACAAGGAATGTGTGTTGTTAGCACTGACGTATTTCCACTCAAATATTCACATGAAAAAGTACAAAACAGAAAATGAGTATGGCTTCAAAAGATGTGCTCAAATATGAAATATGAGTAATCAGTGAGGTTGGAGATATTGGGGAACACTGATTAAAAAGAAAAAAGATCAAAGACACGTCCAGACAGTGACTTTGCGTTTTCTGCCTGTTGAAGTTCATCCTCACTGTGTAGTGGATGGTGTTTGCTGGTAGGTTTTCCCAGGCTGGCACAAAAAGTCTCTGTTCACTCCTTTGCCACCTCGCCACTGAGATTGGGTAACTGGTTCACAGACACAAAGAAATGAAACTTGACAGACAGATCGTTTTTTTTTAAAGCCTTAAAACATGAACGAGTACCACATTGGTCATGCCTGCCTCAGGGATTATATTTGCAGTGAAATTGTTCTCGTTTCGACTATGACAAAGAAAGGAAACCTAACACCAGAACAAACACAGATCTGGTTCAGTATTCTTTGTTACTCTAAGACTGAGGTTGAGTGGATCAAATTCAGACCAAAAAAAAACAAAAACCAGGGGTGCCCCTCAAATGCTGTGATAGTGATCGGCGCTGTCAGCATTTGTGTACTTGGTGGATGGTGGTGTAGGTGGTGGTGGAAGTGGGTGTGATGGTGGTGATGAATGATGAAGAGAAATATGTTAAAAACTTAAATACACATTCAGCAGTGCTCCATGAAGCACATGCAACTGGTGCCTATCTTTGTTTCCTCATGATTCATCACAGATTTGTTTTTTTTGTGTGTGCATTTTTCCAACATTTTTTTGGTGTTATTTTTGCTGGTAAAGCATATCAAAAAGTAGTAATTCCTTTATGATTCTGACCTGAAACAGTTCTGTAACGTTTGCTTCAATAGTAGATGAAGCATGTGTTTCCTGAACATATATTCTGCATGTTTTTGTTGTTTTGTTTCATACTGTTTACTTCAACCGGTTTCATTCGCACAGTGATCTTCCTTCCCAACGACATGCACCTGTGGTTAATGCAACCAAAAAGCAACAATAACTCAATAAATTGCTGCCTCCTGACCTTGCTTAATCTTGAGGAGGGGTAGAGAGGGATGAGGAGGGGGGGGGGAGGTGTCAATTAGGAAGGAGGGAAGAAGAATGGCAGAAAGAAAGTTGGGGGGGAAAGCATTGATCAGTCCCGGAAAAGAGGATCAGTTCACAGGGCAGAGAATGGGAAGAATGTTGGCGGCTACTGCTGTGGCAGGCAGAGGGAGATGAAGATGACGGATGTGATTCTGTTCTGGCGGGATGGCCTCGCTGTTAACTGTGCATTCTCAATCTGGTTTTTGCCTGTCTCAGTGTCTTGACAAAGGATTCCAGCACAAGGAGGCTGGAATGTATGTCTGTGGGTGGTAGGATTAGGTAGGTGTGACATGTGCATTCCCTTCTACCCCTGTCATTAGTGCAGTCAACAGTCCCTGTTCATCCACCAATCTATGACCGTGCATTGTACATTCGTCTGAATGTCATTACATGTATTTACTCTTAAAAATGGCCACTACTTGCCTACATTTGTAAACTCTTAAATGCAGGGATGCCTTCTTTCTCTGTTGTGCATGTGTGAATGTGATTAGGTTGTTACCTTCTGGGATGGAGTGTTCATTGTTCTTATCTTATTCAACTTTTTTGATTGAGAGCTCGTTGTTATCTTATTCAGTGTTATCTTGGGCAAACTATTAGTTTTGCTGGAAATGTTTACTAGTTAAGTTTTATTTTACAAGTGTCAGTCGTTTTTCTTCTTTCCATTCTTTCCAAATCTTGGATGTCTTGATGGTGGTGTATTCTTAGGGCAGTCATCCTGACTCTCTTGTACACAGGAACACCCTTGTTTCTTTTATACCATTAGCCCAGTGGCATTGCACCCATGCCTCATTCTGACACCCCGTCCACAGCCACAGCCCAGTTAGTCCCGTCGCAGAACCAGCACTGGCAATCCACAGGGAGCAATGTCAAGTCGTCAAGAGGCAACCCACCGGAGGAGATGCTGCACTGCCGCTGAGTCACTTCGGTGGTATTCAGTGGGCACCTGTTCTGATCCAACATACGCAGGACATCACCTACTAAACCCCCTACTGATGACAATAATTGCTTAGTCGCGGAGCCGGTGTGAGTGAGCTCTCCCTCCGGAGGTCACCACCATGTCCATCCAACGACAGCACCTATGGACTCGCCGATACCGGTGACCTCGACGGAACCAAAACAAGGTCACACACGTGGAGAGGACATCGAAACTGAGGTCACCATGAGAGCAGGGCATGAAGGGCCACAGAATTTGAGACTCTTTTTTTTTATGCTGATTGATGAGAATGATGATGATTAAGATGATGCTACAGATTTCCACTCCAGTCTGAGACTGCATGACAGGGCTGTACTGCATGCTTCCTTTCAAAATATATCCCGGTGTCAACCAGGCCCGAGAGACACAGACACCTGCAGGGTTGTTCAGGAAATTTGTGCAACACTCTCAGAGACGCATCTATTAAGTGGATGAAACTCGACTGTGTGGTCCCAGTCTTCCCAACTGAACCCATAGCAAACTCAACTCTGGGTAGGAGCCGGTTTGAGCAGAAAAAATCCCACACGAGTCTGATGGGAATCGAACCCACAACCTCCCAGCCAAGAGTCCGCGATGCTAACCACTTCGTCACAGCGGCTGGTCATATGCTCTTTCTAACTAGTTTAGTTATTGGCAATTCTTAGAACTAAGTTTTGTTTTAGGTTATTATTGTTCGTCAACTGTATCTTGCTTTTTATTTCTGTGTGTATAAAGTTTGATTTTCTGATCCCCTTTTTTTTTGTGTCAACTTTAAATGAAGAGAAGTATTTTGTTTTTTTTCCACAGGGGAACCTATAGCGGACAGCTTTGCAATATGTGCACGCAGGAACAACACCATTCTTTTGATAGCTGATGGCGTCAATTGGGGGGAGAAGTCACGCTTGGCGGCTCGGTGTGCTCTGTATGGCAGCATGAAATACCTCAACTATAAGATATTTGACAAACACCAGCATCCTCCCACCACCCAGGTAATCACGTTTGCATTGGCGCCGCATGGAGTTTGGGTTGAAAGTTCAGTAGTGTTGGTTGTCTTTTCCAAAGAGGCATTGAAAGTGATCTGTAATATGTAAAAGCATCAAAGCTGATTCTGCTATTCAAATAAGGCAAGCAAAATGTTTCCTATTGGAAGTTTTTCCACCACAACAGTTGAAAATGTCAAGAAATCTTGGTCTTTTTACTGATGGGTCTTTCCAGGGAAGCAGACTGATAAACAGGTCATTAACTTGGAACTTACAGTGAAGATTTCATTGTCTTGTCAATGCACTGAAGAACGATGAAATTCTCATGGAGGTGATCCTCACAGGAGGTTATTGTCATGCAGCAAATTATGTAACCTAATTATGTATTGTCCTAGTCTCAAGAGATCACATTTAACAGAAAAACAAAAATGGCTACAGTAACTGTGAACTGTAAGTCAGTGGAGTTCAAAGTAAGCAAAGAACTGGGTTGTACAGAGTCTCATGCATGCAATTTTTTTTTTTTTCAACGGTTAAAAAGAAAAGGTGGTTCAAGACTATAACAAATGCTTGTCAGAACAGGGAAGGATCAATTTACAGAGGGTGAACATTGCATCACAATGTAAGAAAAATTATTGGTCACAGAATTTCAATTGTTGTGCGGAAGGAGTCGCTGTGCAGAGAGTTGTTTATGGAAGTTCCACTATACCGGGGGGTCCACTCTTGAAAGCTTTCAGTCTCATCTGGAGACTTCCCATGGGTCATGCAAGTGGATGAATTTCTGCTAATGGGTCTTGTGTCATGTGACCCACAGGGAAAGTCTGCAAAGACTTGAGACACAGCATCTCCTTGAGAAGTTCTGAGATATTGGCCATAGAAACCAACACCTCAGGAAAATGCAAATGGGTTCTATGCAAACACACTCATCCAGCTATAGCAAGGCTGGATGTCATGCCCCAAATGTCTTCAGGCAATAATTACAGTGCAGTTAACAAGACCCACCACTACTTAATGAAAAATGTCTTCATGATTAGGGTGTCCAGGCCATAATGAAAGCTTGGAGCAGCAAGAATGGTTGTCAGCTCTGAAGATGAAAGGGTTATTTTTTTTTCCCCTTATGGTTGCATGCTTTGTTCACAGTCTAAGTAGTTGTGTGGCTCGATGGTCGCTTCGAGACATTCTCGACATTGAATTCTTCAAAATGTAGATGACTGCACTAATCGGTATTATTCAGATCATTCTTGACATTCAATTCCAAAATGTAGATGACTTCACTAATCGGTATTATTCAGATGGCATTAGCACCACATGCCTTTTTTTTTTTATGGCAGGGAAGTGAGGTCCTTAATGTTTCATCATATAACTTCTTCAACATGGTGCTGTTGTTACAGCAACAATTCATGCAGCTTTAAAACCATAATGCACCATGTCAGGGCTGTAGTCTAATGACATTGATTAGTGATACATGTGAGTTCAGTTGTTTTTTTTTAATTGGTTTTGGTTGTATGGCTTGGACTATCCTAATGAGTAACAACATGCAAGTCTGCATGATCTGAGACCATTTGCAGTATTTTTTGTCCTGCTGTGTCTGTGCGTTGGTTCCAGATACTTGTTGCTCTGTGTGTGTGTGTGTGTGTGTTATAGAGTGTGAAATGTGTCTGTGGGTTACAAGGTGTGCTGTCTTTGATTTTTTAGCATGGTGTCAGTGTGTTTCCGGACATGATGTCATTTTGTGTGTGTCCCAGAACATGAAATACAGATATGAGTGTGTGTGTGTGTGTGTGTGTGTGTGTATGTGTGTGTGTGTGTGTGTGTGTGTGTGTGTGTGTGTGTGTGTGTGTGTGTGTTCTCCAGGATATGATTGTGCGTGTGTGTGTGTGTGTGTGTGTGTGTGTGTGTGTGTGTGTGTGTGTGTGTGCTCTTCAGGATATGATGTGTGTGTTGTTGGCAGGAAGTGAGGTTCTTAATGTTTCCTCATAGAAGTCTTCAGCATGGTGCTGTGGTCATAACGACAATTCATGTAGCTTTAAAACCACAACGGACATGTCAGGGGCTGTTATTTAATGGCAATGATTAATGATTAATTGGAGTTCAGTTGTTTTTTAATTGTTTTGGGTTGTTTGGCTTGGTTTATTCTGATGTGTCCTAGAACATGATATACAGGTATGTGTGTGTGTGTGTGTGTGTGTGTGTGTGTGTGTGTGTGTTCTCCAGGAAATGATGTGTGTGTGTGTGTGTGTGTGTGTTCTGCAGGGTATGATGTGTGTGTGTGTGTGTGTGTGTGTGTGTGTGTGTGTGTGTGTGTGTGTGTTTGAATATAGATGTCTGTGTATATCCCGGGGTTGAAGCTTCTGTTGTCAAGTGTGTCACAAGATACTATGTCTGACGCCAATATATTCAGTAAATGAGTAACATGATCTGCGACCATGTGTATGTCGTAAACCTTGAGGACTGGGCATGTACCACAGTGCTGTGTGCTTCATGGTACGTGTTTGGTCCTGATGTGTGTCTCTGGTCATGAAATTAAAGATATATGTCTCTGTGTGTTCAACGACATTTTGTGTCTGTGCCTGTGGCAGGACATGATGTCCCTGCTTAGGAAGTCGTTGGACGAGGCGCACCGTTCCATCCTGGCCCGTGATGGAGGCCTGACCACCATGTGTGCCTGCATGGTGGCCCCTGTGGAGAATTCTGACCAGCATGCTGTCTGCTGTGTCAATGTGGGCGACAGCTACGGCTTTGTCTACTCCCACAACCAGGGCATACGGGAGGTGACAGTGGGCTCACACGACGTGTCCTCAGAGCGGGACATCAGAGACGCGGGCGGGGCTCTAGGGCCTGTGGATGGACAGAACCCCGAACTGCATAACCTGACCTGCTCTGTGACCTTTTGTAACCGTGGCGATATAGTGTTTTTGTCCACTGATGGCATTTCTGACAATTTTGATCCCGTGGTGACAAAAATTGCTCTTCCACAAAAAGCAGATGATTCCAATTTCAACAAGAACTCTCCCAACAACCCCAATGGCAGCATTGTGATTGACAAACCGGAAATGAGTCCTAAAGAGCGGCATGTGTGTATTCCATGAAAGAGATGGAAAGAGTGATCCATGAATACGAACTTCTCACGGAAGAAATGTGCTCTGCTCAAGAGTTCTGCAGTGCAATGGTCCAGCATGTTCTAACTATGACAGATGGGAAACGAAAAATCCTTGAAAACCCAGCGCTGTACGCAAAGCGTAAAATGACAAGCGCAGATCGTAAAAGAAGGGACACAGAAATTGTGGAGAAGATGTCCAAAGCTCCTGGAAGCTGGACCATGCGTCCATTGTGGCGGTGGAGGTGTGTGGATTCCAGGTGAAGGAGGAGCAGGAGGAGGAGAAGGTCGGTGAGTCAGACAATTCCATGGCCGTGCCTGACAACAGTAACCCTGACACACTGACCAACCTCACCTCCCCAACCTCCCCGACCTCTCCCTCCGTCACACCAAAGAAGTCGGGAGCCAGGAAGCTTCTGTCGAAACTGAAAAGCCTCCCATCCCCCACCTCCTCCACATCCTCTCCCACCTCCTCCCCACTGCCTCACCATCACCTCAGTCCCAAGTCTCCACTGGCTGGGGCCCACAGGCCTCAGTCGCCTCTGGCTCTCCACCTCTCTCCCAGGAAATTCCACAAACGCGGTCGGCAGCGATTCAACTCGGAACCCGAGACGCCCGCTTCGCCGACGGTCCCCGAATCTCCGTTTGAAAGTGAGAATTGTGTTGTTTCTCCTGTCCGTGGTGTCGTACCCCATCATGGCCGTGTAGCCTCATGTAGGAATGATGTAGTTCCTGGTAACAGCAGTGTAGTCAGTATGGTCTCCCCTCATCCTCGTGTAGTCTCCCCTGATCCTCGTGTAGTCTCACCTAGCCACCAGGCTGCCTCTTCTGGTCGCATTGTGCCCTCCCCTGGTCGTCCTGTGACCTCCTCTGGTCGTCCTGTGACCTCCTGTCATATTCCCTCGTCTGGCCGTATTGTTGACTCCCCTAATAAACGTATTGCCTCCCCTGGTAATCAGGTTGCCTCCCCAGATCAAGTCTCTTCTGGCTGTGTTGTAGTCTCCCCTGATCTTCGTGTTGTCTCCCCTAGTCACCCGGCAGCCTCCCATGGCTGTCGCAGTGACTCCCTGGATGATGTTGATGCTTTCCTTGGGAAAGGGCTTCCTTCCCGTGATGATTCTGGGATACCAGCTAGCCTTGCCTCCTCAGATACAGCCTCCTCCCCCATCTCTCCTGTGTTTGTAGATCCCTCCTCTCCCAGCCAGGGACCGTTACATTTGCGTTCTCGTTCGAGACGTAGTCAGGTTGTGTCTCAGTGTATTGCTGTTGAGTCTGCTTTGTGATTGGCCAGAAATAGAGTTAAGTTGGAGAGAGAAACAATGACTGGTATACTTACGAAAAAAAAAAAAGAAGTTATGGAATGTACCCATTTTAGGGTTTCATGCAAAATTAGCAGTCAGTTGTCAGATTTTCTTGTACACTGGTCTGGAGGACTGACAAGGAAGCAAAAGAGAAAACTAGATTGAAAAAAAAGTATGTGGAGAGAAAGGTAAGATAGACTTTTATGAGGGAAACTATGGAGGAAACAGAGAGGGGGGTAGAGGGGGAGGAGGTCAGTAAGAAGTGGAAGGTTACTGAATGTATAGAGAACAAACTAGGACATATTAAAAACAGAAGGAAGTGGAGAGCGAGAGGACGCGAAGGGTGGGGCTGTAAAGGGGACTCACGATAGGAATTAGCATGGTAAGAACAGTGCTGAGATATTTAGCCAGGGAGACCAAGGAACCCGCTGGGCATCTAACCTAAGCAAGGGAGCCGAGGTAGCGTGACATTTTTTTCAGGTAGCCTGACTGCTCGCTCAGAAAAGGCCACATGGCTTGCTGCTAAAATCCATGCTGGCAAAGCAGAACTAAAGCAGGTCTTGTGGGAGTTGTCACATTGATTCAACGTTTGGCAACAAAAGGTGATGTTTGAAGCGGACTAGTTCTGTCTCCCTCTTTGGATTCACTCAGTAGGTGTGTGAGTAATTTGCTGCAGGTGTCATGAGTCTGTACGCACACAAAGTACTGAATCAGTATTGCCCTGGCAGTTTCTCAAGTCACCACCCAGGTGAACGATTCCATTAATTGTGGAGATTAATGCAAGATTTCAGAATATGTCTGATGTGATTGTTAGCACAGTTCTGGAGTTGGCAAATGTTAAGTCTCAGCCCAGTAAGAACTAGTGTAGAACCATGAATCGCGTATTGTAGAATATTTCCTGCTGAAATCAGTAGAATGAAGCACTAATGGGGGGTAAGTGTGACCAGGTCCAGTGTGTACTGAACAGTCATAAGATGCACTGCAGGACAAAGATTTTTGACCATACTAAATGCTGTTTATTTTGTTTATATGTAGATTATACACCATAACACAAGGGAAAAGCTGAAATGACAGGGCACGTGTAAAAGTGGAGATTAATTCAAAATGTCAAAATTTGAGAGATTTTACTGGTCAAACTCGGCACTCTGGAGCAAAAATTTTTGACTATGCTAAATGCAGTTTAGTTTTATTTATATGTAAATTATACATCCATATAAGACAAGTGAAAAGCTGAAATGTCATAGCTTGTGGTAATGTGGAGATTAATGCAAGATTTCAAGATTTGAATTTAATCATGCGTATTTTGTGGTGTGTCAGCATAGCTGAACTCTTGTATAAAGTGTAAGCTGGAGCAAAAATGACTGTCAGCAAGCATGCTGGCAGAAATTCAGGGTGCAAATTTTTTTTTCTACTTTTAAGTTTTTCTGCAAAACATGTGTATGATGGATACTAATAGTCCTCATGGTATGAATGTATGACACCAAAATCAATAATCATGTATATGAGAGATAAATTAATTTTGTTTTATTAAGATATAATTATTGTGACAAAGGGAGAGAAATAGGACAGGGTGGATAGTGAGAGGGAGGGGTGGGGGGGAGTCAGATGGGAAATTAGAGGGAGTGAAATAGAAATCTGGACTGAATGAAAGAATAGACAAGCAGTCAGGTTAGACATGTTTCTGGAATTTCACACGAGAGTCAACTTAGAGAACAGGAAAAAAAGGGCCACATAATGGCATTATATTGTTCCTGCCAAGTAGAAGCAATAGATTATTATGAAGGAAAATTGAGCTGATCGACTAAAGGTTATGAAGGAATGTACAGTCAGCAGATTTTTTTTTTCTGTTATTTTATGAAATATGAAATAATACTTAAAAAAATGAGGATGTGTTTTTCTATGATCTTTGAAATGCTGTGTAAGACTGTGACTGTTAACCTGTAAACGCTGGCTTTGGGTGTTCTCTGAATTCATAGGTTTTCCTCCTGTTTATCTCTCCTCTTCCATGATGTTCTCTGCATATATACATGTTGTGTGTATGTGTGAGTGCATATGCATGTATGATACGCGTCATTGTAAGGAGGTACAAGTTCCTGACAGTTATCTCATAAACAAGGCTGTCATGTTCATTGTTTTTTTTAGCTGAAGTTAAGTATGCTGCTGTCTTCTCAGTATTACCTGAAATATGCCAAAAGTCAACTTTTTTTTTTTTTTTTTTTTTTTTAAAAAATGTGAAGAACGAAAAAAAAAAAAGTTGATATACCTGACAACGAGAGATATTACAAAAGCAAGTTTTTATACAACAATCTTGCTAAGACATGCTCAGACAATTGTAATATTATTATTACTAGTGAAATGATCAAGATCACATCATGATACACTAGTCATCTCGTAAGTTTGATTTTTCTTCTTTTTTTTTTTTAATAGATGAGGAGATAGAGAAGGAGGACTGTAATGCACCAGGTGGTTAATAATAAAAAAAAGACAACACGCTAGCTTGTTGGAAAATGGTCTTGAATCATTTACATGGTTTTTACATGGTTGCTTTTTATTGTGGAAATGGTTAACTGTCTACACATTTTTTGTTGTAAAAGAACGGTACACAGAGTATGGATTGGTTGTTGTGCTGTGTCCTTATACTGCCAATTTTTACACAGCTTTTTTGTGGTGTCTGTCCGTCCGTATAATTTGAAGCAGAATATATGACTGCTGTTTTTTTTTTTTTTTTTTGCCCTTTCTTTTGACATTTTTCTGTTGACATTTTGTTGTTTGTAATTTATTAATAACAAGAGGTGAAGATGGTAATTGTTCTTGGGCAAAGATGGTGGTTGTTCTGTGCGTTAGTTCATGTTGAAGTGTTGTCTAGGCATTGGACACTAGGTGTTGTGTGTTTTGGTGTTAGTTTGCTTTTATTCTTTTAAGTTCAAAGAAAGGGGTCTTGAGGTGATGGATTAACCACTGTCCCCTCCCTCTCCCTTTTTGTCTTCCCTCCCTTCTACCCATTTTTTTTTCTGTTTTAGTCAAGTAAATATAACTACAGTGATTATGTACGTTTTTTTCCGGTAGCATTATTGCTGCTGATGCTCAAGTTAGGGCTCTGGCGAGTAAAACCATGCACAATTGGCAAGATGTCATTTCATTGTGACTGGCTGAATTTGTTACAAAGTAAATTTGTCTTTTTTTTTTTTTATTACCATAACATTTGAATGACGATACTCATGGCGTCATGCATTATCATTTTTTTAAAACCATGACCGTTTTCAAAAAAGATGTTTAGATGGGAGAGTCATGTACAGCTGAAATCTAGATTATGATCTCAAATAACACTCATTATTTGGTATTTTAAGTGTTAAGTGAATTGTTTATTTGGAGTTATTACTGTTATTGTTATTATTATGATTATTATGAATAGGGTATTAATGAAATGATACTTATAATGACTGATCATTGAAAGTGCATTTTTGTTTGTTTGTTTTTAAATGGCTAAGAGATGTTATTAGAAAATCAAGCATCAGTTGGTAAAATGTGTGAAATTTAAACAGACTGTTGAATTTTGAATTGTCCTTTTCAGTATTCTTAATTTGTGGTGATTGGTATCCCTAAGTAAGAGAAGATCCAACAAATGTATCATCTATTTGATTTTTAAGTTAGAAAATTGTTAAAAGGTTTTTGGTAGTTTTTTTGTTCCATTTTCCCTGTAAAATGTATGCATTTAGCTATCTTGATAGCAGCCTGGAATGCAAAACACTCCGTATCAGTTGACTGAATCATCAATAGCGAAACATGGATTAAATCTGTTCATTGTTTACATGGGTCTTCTTCTTTAGAACAGTTGTAAAGTATTTGCACTCCTTATAATTTAACATCTTTTACTCTTCAAAATTCTGTCTTTCAAGTCATGAAAAAAAAATTGATTTAAAATAAGATGTATTAGTAATACAGTGTTAGTAATAAATCATATTCTTTTTTAAGAGTGCCATCATTTGGTGTGAGTCACTATAGTTACGAAGGCACTTTCCAGTGAAGTGAGACCTGCCGATTTTTCTGTAAGAGACTGGCAGCCAACTGACACTGTCTGCTTCAGCTTTTCAAAGCACTGTCCTCCAACTGCCACACACTTCTTCATCTGCCCTATCTGCTACAGAAACGTTGATCTGTAGATTTTTTTTTGTTTGTTCGTTGGCACGTGCATTAGATATTGCAAAACCAGTTTAACTCTTGAAATGTATTTCTTCAGGTGTGAAAAAAAGGGAAGAAAATCACAAAATGTTAGACTGGGTGAACAGAAAATGATGTGGTAAAGTTTCAGTGTTCTCCGTCTCATATTCTCATATACCTTTTGACTGGTCAGCAGGATGCATTGTCGAGCAAAATCTTGATTCTTCTCATCCTCATGTTGAGTTGTGCTGTGCTGGGATTGCTCTGCTTCAGTGAATACAGAATCCTTATAGAACTTGCCAGTGACAGTCTTTTCCTATTTAATGATTTTGCAGCACTTGCTGTGTTGGAAAAGATGACGAAGAAACCTTTTTTTTTTTTTTTTTTTTCAATCTCCAGTGATGCACAATTTGAGGAGTCGTTCTACCTATCAACACTCAGGCCTTGTTTTGTGACTTGCTGTTTGGCTTTCAACACATACACCCAGTTTTTGACACCTGTCATGATCTCGTGCAAAGATTTCTGGTCACAGTAATTTTCGACCTGTCTTGATTTACTAGAGCCTTGTAACAACATACCTTCTCCCTTTTATTTTCAGAGGTCCACATATAGGGCATCCTTCATGATCCAAGCTTCTGTTACAAGTGTTAGCCCAACTGAAGTTTCAAGATCTTTGAAACAGTGAACAGATCAGTGTTTTAGGCTTTGGCCGTTTTCTGGCTAACGCTTCAGTCAGCTTCCACTCTCACCATGTATTTCTTGCATTTTTTGTTGTTTTGAATCTACCATCTCTAGTCTTCAACATTGAATCATCCACTTGCAAGGTGCCTGACCATCTGAAAAACAGTTTGTTTGGGAAGTGCAGATGTTTTGTCTAATGCCCTCACCTCAGCAAGTATCTGGGTGTGGTTTTTGTTGAGAACAGCTCCAATCTGTGTCATATTCAAGTGGAAGTCACTTTGTGAGAAAGTGAAGTTTTCCGTCCTCCTTTTTAGCTAGTGTGTCATACCCTCCTTACAGAAAGTGTCGGTGCAGAAAAAGGTATGAAGTCGCTATAACCAAAATTTGACCAGAACTGCTTCATACATTCAGTGTGGGTTTGTTTGTTGTTGTTGTGTTTGTTTTCTGAAAACAATTGTCTTTAAGCCATACGGACATGGTCTTAGTTTTCTGGAAAGTACCCTTGTTGATGATATAGAGAATACTTGTATTTTTATTAGTAAATTTCTGAATTTGATGTGTTTAATGCTTATAGGTGTATCATATTCACAGTCATAGGATGCCTATCCATGCACAATGATCTTATTGATGTAGCGAAGACAAATTTTCTGCTGTATTACACTTCGTTATGCTAGGACATTTTTTCATTAATACATCAATTAAGTTTTCAAGTGCAGTTCATCTCTCGGTCAGTGAAGATAACATGTTTATAGCTGTCTACAAACAGTCATATCTGGAGTAAAAAAAAAAAAAAAAAAAAGCAGAATATTCGCGCACATTCTTATGTTTCACTCAAATGTACCACAAATTCAACAGTTTTTCTGAGCCATGGCTTTATACCAGAAGTGAGATAAAGTCAGGTGTACTGTTGTGTTCCCAGGATTTCACTGACATTGGTATTCATTTTTGTGACATTACCGTTGGCTTTGAGAAACTTGGTGCCAGACAAAAGCGAAACATTAAAGATGGGAAAGGGAGCACATTTCCATGGAAGAAACAGAGTATCTAATTGTAATGCATTTTGATTTGATTATAATGATTAATGTATATGTAATATTTTACTGACATTGTAGTATTTTCAATGTATTCTTGAATCAGAGATCAGTGGCATATGGTTGATATCCTATCTGTTCCCACCCTCCCTTTCCAGATTTGCGAGTGATGTGGATATGGCGTGACTTGATTGTGGTGATTGGAGTTTGTAGTTCACAAGTTTATATTTCAAATCATGATATGTTTTTAACAGTCATTTTAAAGTTTTAACAGGTTTTAATATGAAAAAAAAAAAAGAATAAAACAAAAAAGCTGTCATCTTATACTTTTGTTGGTTTAGTGGTGAAGTGAATAATTATATCTGTGCGTGATGGCCATGAAAAAAAAGTAACATAGTTCTGAATTGTGATGATATTTCTTTGCAATGTTTACAAGCATTTGACTAGTATTTGTTAGCCAGTTACCTGTTAGGTTCAGACATTGAAATGAGAAAAATATCGCCATGTTGTCCTGTTTACCGTATCCTATCTCTAAAAGCTTTTTGCGTGTTCTCTCTCTTTCTCTCTGTGTTTTGTTTTATTTCATTATATCAAAGACTGCAGTGTGCTAAAAGGAAAAAAAATGTACTTATTTGGATTTGCTTAGAATAGATTTTTTTTCTTTTTTTTTTTCCCTGTGCACTTGCACCTGTTACCAGGTTGCAGCCCCAGTAATCATGTTTTCCTTGTTTTTGTTTTTCAGTTTTAATGAATCTACGTATGTACAGCCAACCTTTTCTATAGCACTTCTGCCTGTCCTGTCTTGCACAAGTTTTATAGTAATTGCTGTGTACTGCGTGTTCTTTTTTCTTCCTGTACGAATGCGGCTCATTCTCTTTGTTTTCTGGAGCTTTTCTGTGGACTAAATCCTAAATTGCTGGTGCTATTTTTTTTTTTCTTTTGTGTTTTATTCTGATTTCCAATCTCAGTGGGAAATTTTGTAGTTCTAACTGTATATTTTGCCCTTTGATTGTGAACTTTTTATTTAAATTTTTTCCTAGCTTGCGCTTGTTGCAAGGTTTTGCTTGTGGTTTCTATTTTGCTGATGTTTTTTGAAAAATTTTAGCCTTGTGTCAGTTTTTTTATGATCACATGAACAGTTTTGATTTTATCATAGTTAGCGGTCATCATATTGATCGTAGTAGATTGCATAACTATCATTTTGACAGTAATTGTAACAGAATGAAACAGACTACAGATATGCTGACAAAAACCAAATGCAAATAGTTTTTTTTTAAACGTTATGCTTTTTTTCAACACATAGTACAATGCAGGTAAATGAATTTTGAACAGTTAATCTTCTTCAGAAATCTTTATGCCAGATGTAAATTGTGCACAAAATAATTCTCTTTAGTTGACCATCAATTGTTGAATGAATGGATTATAGCTGTTTATGTTGCCAGTTTTGATCAACATTTAACAGATCTTTTTTTTTCTGTTTTGTATTTCTGGTTACGTTTTTTTAACAGCAATGGAAGTGTCTGACCGCACTGGTAATGATTTCAATTACGCACTTGCCAGCATGGGCATTCCCTATCCAGTGTGATACATTTACACTATGTGCATGATTCTCTCTGTAAATTGTTACGTTCTAATGTAACTGGATGAATAATTCTTCAGTCTAAAAAACTAAAAACATTGAATTGTTATGTCATTAAACACCTTTGCTGTTTGGTGTAATCAGCAAAGTGTATAATCATATTAACAATCGTTTAGTTTAGGTGGTTGTGAATACCATATCTCTTGGTTCCCCTCACACCTCCCCCACCCCATTTTCCCCCCCCCACCACCAACCACCTGTGTCCTGCTCCCTCCCGACACCCAAATCCCTTCTTCTATCATCGTATGTCTCAGTATTTCCTTCTGTCCATGTCCAAGCATCCCTGTAACACTCCCTTTCCTGTAATTCCTTTGGTATATATGTTTTGTCCATGGTGTGTACACAGTGCGTTTTTCCTGGTTCAGAATCACGCGTATGATTCACCTTGGTACTTACATTTTACACTTGGCACAAAAGTGCAACTTTTACTCTAAGCTTTTTTCTTCATGTCTACAGGGTTTTACTTTGTGAAGAGATTTGGGTTATTTGTGTACAAAGGGGGTGTGCTTCATAGTATATATATCAAAATCATTCACAGGAAAAGTGTTAGACGGTGTGAACACTTTCAGAAGAAAATCCTCCAAAGGTAGAAATGATGATTGGAAATTAGAATAAGGAGACAGGCTAATGGGAACAGAGTGTAGCTGAAGGTCCTAGAGAAAACAGATTTGCCTGTGGTGCACTCTTCCTTTGACTTGGTGTAGACTGAGTGATGAGCGCTTGAATTTTCTTTCAATTTTCTAACATTTCTGCGCAGAAGGATCTGTTCAATAAACTACAGTGAGCCAACCTCTGATGGGCATACGTTGCATAGGTAGTTGGAAGCAAAAAGACGGTTGGACGATTGCCAACATTCGTAGCACACTGAAACAAAAAACGAAACAAAACAAAACATGGAAAATTAGCAATTAAGTGTTGAGGCTCACCCACCACTCCCCTCCCTAAGCCCTCCCCCCCCACCCACCCCTCCCCCCCGTTCCTCCTGCTGCTCCCATTTCATCCTTTGTTGTGCTTGACTCTTGAGCTTTTTTGTCTGTTGAAGATGAAGAGTAAAGGAGTGGGTATTGATTTTGCCATTCTGTGACCAGCCTGGGAGAGATAAATCAGTGAACTGCTTCCTTATGACACCCCCTCTGCCCTTTCCTGCTTGGCCTCTCTGTGACTCATGATTTGTGCATACACCTGGACACATGCATGTGTGCGTGCACTTACATACATATATACACATATGCGCACACTTAGACACATACATATGTGTGTGCACATACACATATTTGCATGCACACACACACACTTACAGACACACACACATATGATTGTGCGCGCGCGCACACACACACACACACACACACACACACACACACACACACACACACGCATACTCACACTCACACACACACACACACACACACACACACACACACACACACACACACACACACAACACACACACACACACACACACACACAGGCATGTTTATTCACACACGTTGTGTGTGTGTGTATCACCCACTCTCTCTCTCTGTCTCTCTTTCTCAGTCTCTGTGTGTGTCATATTTTTATGTGTCTTAATTGCTTTCACACATTAAGATAAACACATGAAGTAACTTACATGCACACTCTCTCTCTCTCTCTTCTTCTCTCTCTCTCTCTCTCTCTCTCTCTCTCACTTCCTCTTTCTCTCTGTCTCTCAGACACAGACAGACAGACACAGACAGACAGATACACAGTGACACACACTCACACACACACACACACACACACAGACATACACACACATACACACTCTCTCTCTCTCTCTCTCTCTCTCTCTCTCTCTCTCTCTCTCTCTCTCTCTCTCTCTCTCTCTCTCTCATACCGTTTCCCCCCATTTTTTGCATCTTTCACTAGTTTTTTTTTTGCTTACTCTTTGTTCTCTTCCGTCTGTTTCACATTTTGTGATTGTCCTGTTTTGTTTTTTTCTTTCTGTCTTCTTCTTTACATTGTCCTTTTCCCTTTTCTGTGTACTTTTCTAATCCGTTCTGTTTTTTTTTTTTTTTCCATTGCTTCCTCTTTTCCTCCCCCCTCCACCCCCATAATCACATTCTTTCTCAAATGTTACTTCCACATTGTATTCTCTTTGTTTTTACTTCTTTCTGTCTTCTCTCTCACTCCTTCACATTTGTGTAATTTGTGTCCCTTTTGTCTTTCTTGGAAAGAATCCATTTGCTAAGAGAGAGAGAGAGAGAGAGAGAGGAAAAAAAAGAAAATGATGTAGATCCACAACCAAGACATTCCCCTTTTTCTTTGCATCCAGTGGGTTCAACGTGGCACTGAGACATGCTTTTTCACCACCCAAGAAACTCGGGGAGAGGGG
>JADBJO010006190.1:132500-135000 GCA_016801955.1 Conus betulinus
TCAGTCCATAGCCACAGCCTGAATTTTTCCGCCACAGCCTGGCCACAGTCTGTCCATAGCCACAGCCTGAATTTTTTCCGCCACAGCCTAGCCACAGTCTGTCCATAGCCACAGCCTGAATTAGTCACAGCCTGGCCACAGTCTGTCCATAGCCACAGCCTGAATTGGTTCCGCCACAGCCTAGCCACAGTCTGTCCATAGCCACAGCCTGAATTAGTCACAGCCTGCCCACAGTCTGACCATAGCCACACCTGCCTGAATTAATCACAGCCTGGCCACAGTCTGTCCATAGCCACAGCCTGAATTGGTTCCGCCACAGCCTGGCCACAGTCTGTCCATAGCCACAGCCTGAATTAGTCACAGCCTGGCCACAGTCTGTCCATAGCCACAGCCTGAATTGGTTCCGCCACAGCCTGGCCACAGTCTGTCCATAGCCACAGCCTGAATTAGTCACAGCCTGGCCACAGTCTGTCCATAGCCACAGCCTGAATTGGTTCCGCCACAGCCTGGCCACAGTCTGTCCATAGCCACAGCCTGAATTGGTTCCGCCACAGCCTGGCCACAGTCTGACCATAGCCACAGCCTGAATTAGTCACAGCCTGGCCACAGTCTGTCCATAGCCACAGCCTGAATTGGTCACAGCCTGGCCACAGTCTGTCCATAGCCACAGCCTGAATTGGTCACACCCTGGCCACAGTCTGACCATAGCCACAGCCTGAATTAGTCACAGCCTGGCCACAGTCTGTCCATAGCCACAGCCTGAATTGGTCACAGCCTGGCCACAGTCTGCCCATAGCCACAGCCTGAATTGTTCCGCCACAGCCTGGCCACAGTCTGTCCATAGCCACAGCCTGAATTGGTTCCGCCACAGCCTGGCCACAGTCTGTCCATAGCCACAGCCTGAATTGGTTCCGCCCACAGCCTGGCCACAGTCTGTCCATAGCCACAGCCTGAATTGGTTCCGCCACACAGCCTGGGCCAGTCTGTCCATAGCCAGCCTGAATTGGTTCCGCCACAGCCTGGCCACAGTCTGTCCATAGCCACAGCCTGAATTGGTTTCCGCCACAGCCTGGCCACAGTCTGTCCCATAGCCACAGCCTGAATTGGTTCCCGCCACAGCCTGGCCACAGTCTGTCCATAGCCCAGCCTGAATTGGTCACAGCCTGGGCACAGTCTGTCCATAGCCACAGCCTGAATTGGTTCCGCCACAGCCTAGCCACAGTCTGTCCATAGCCACAGCCTGAATTAGTCACAGCCTGGCCACAGTCTGACCATAGTCACAGTCTGAATTGGTTCCGCCACAGCTTCGGCACAGGCCGGCAATCCACAGGGAGCAGTCAATGTCACGTCCTTAGGAGGCAGCCCACCAGAGGGAGACACTGCACTGCTTCTGGGTCACTTCGGTGATGTTTCCGTGGTACCTGTTCTGATAGAACGCACGCAGGACAGCGCACACACTGCACCCCCTGCTGACTACAATAATTGCCTAGTCGCGGAGCCAGAGTGAGCGAGCCTCATCTCAGGAGGGCACCACCATGTCCAGTCCACTGATAGTCCTCATGATTTTAGCCGCTGATGCCGGTGACCCCGACCGAACCCTAGAAAGGTTTAGACGTGATGGAGAAGAAGAGATCAAAGCTGTGCTCACCAAGAGAGCAGGGTATGAAGTACCGCGCAGTTTGGGACTTCTTGAGTGTGCTGATCGGTGATAGTAATGATGAAGATGATGCTGCGGATTTTCTTTCTGGTCCGAACTGCATGACAGGGCTGCTGTACTCTGCTTCGTTTTTTCAATATGTGTCCTGGTTTCGGCCATGCCCGAAAGATAACAGAAACTACAGTGTTGATCAGGAAATTTGAACAACACCCTTTCGAGACAACTCCATAAACTGGATATGAAACATGCCTGTGTAGGTCCAGTCTTCTAAATGAACCCAGGGCAAATTCAACTCTGGGTAGGAGCCGCTCCGGGTTAGAAAAAATCCCACAAACAAACCGCTCTGATGGGAATTCAAACCCGTAACTTCCCAGCCGGGAGTCCTCGACGATAACCGCTTCGCCACGGCGGCTGGTATTTTCTTTGTCCTTTGTAGTACAGTATTTCTTTGCTGTTGTTGTCATGGTGTGTGTGTGTGTGTGTGTGTGTGTGTGTGTGTGTGTGTGTGTGTGTGTGTGTTGCTCTTTCAGTCTCTTTTACCCTTTTCCTCTTTCCAGATTCTTTTCTGTCCTGTCTTTTTTTTATGTCACTCTCTGACCTGGTTTATTTCCAGGTTTTTTTTCCCTGTCCTCTTTCTGTCTGCACTCTCTATTTCGTCTTCTTTCTACTTTTTCTGTCGTTTTTTTTTTCTGTCAACCTTCTCTTTAATGTCCTCTTTCTGCTATTTTAAGCCTTGTCGTCTTTCTGCCTTGTCTGTCACATCTTCCTTCTGCCTTCTCTCTCTCTCTCTCTCTCTCTCTCTCTCTCTCTCTCTCTCTCTCTCTCTCTCTCTCTCTCTCTCTC
>JADBJO010006191.1:0-57500 GCA_016801955.1 Conus betulinus
GTCAACAAAAGACCATCACTTCACAACAAAAAGACCAACACTTCATCCTGTCAACAAAAGACCAACACTTCTTCCTGTCAATAAAAGACCAACACTTCTTCCTGTCAACAAAAGACCAACACTTCTTCCTGTCAATAAAAAATCAACACTTCTTCTTGCCAACACAGAAGGCTAACCTTTCTGTCAACAACAGACAAATGCTTCTTTCTGTCAATGACCAACAGAACCATTCTTCCTATCAACAAACGACAGACCACTTCTTGTCAGCAACAGTTAAACACTTCTGCCTAGTCTATTGTCTTTGCTGATTGTTTAACACTTGATGCTCTTGACCTCAACAAAAAACATTATTACATCAATATGTCTGCTTCCCCGGGTTTGAACTCACTGTTTCTACTGTGGTGGCATCAATGCGTGCCGTTTCGCTTTGGTTCAGGAGCTGGAGAAGAAGCAGCTGACGTGCGCTCACTGGTCGCTGCACTTGCAGACAGCGTGGAGCTGAGAGAAGCTGCTGGGAACAAATCGCAAACCAATTTTTATGGATTAGTGCATACCTGCTCAAAAAGAAAGTGTTTGTGTGTGCAGGGACGTGAGAGTGGTCAGAGGTAAGAAACACACTGCGACCTGGGTTCAGGGGGCCGTTTAGATTTAACATAGTGTAGCCAGATTGGTTAAAACAAGCCAACCAAAATGCAACTTGTAATATCAGCCATTTCTTCTTTTTTTTTCTTGCAAGTAAATGGCTAATATGACATTCTTCAAACTTATCATAAAGCAAACACATGTATTCCTAGAAAGTTCAAAAGTGTTTTAATTTCATTTTCATTATTTTTTCTTCTTCTATTTCAAATTAATCTTTAAATTGGGTAGCCATGTTCAGATTACAGAGTTACTTCCCCTGCCATGTTTTTTTGACAAGTGTGCTGCTAAGTGCATGCAGAAGAGGGTTAATGTAAAGCAAAAGCTGTGCTCGTGTGTGCATGGGTATGCATGTGTGCTTGGGTCAAAGCAAAAGCCCATTTAAACATTTCCACATAATTTTCATATACCTATGTGTGTGTGTGTAAATTTACAGTGATTCTGAGTGTACATTGCCATAAATTTTCACTTTCAGCATTTGTTCTGTATGCGTCTGATACAACCACTGAACTTCTGTTGTGAAATCTCATTTCATCGCAGCTTACTTTCTGACGTGTTCAGGCATCTAAAAAAGCTCCCATTCTTTTTTTTTTAGAACACACAACAGCCCTCCACACGCTTCAAAATACCCCTCAGTGGTAGAACCCTAATTGTCGGTGATATAATACATACCTTTAGTGATACAAACACTGCTGTATTTCCACAGATCAAATATGTTATACCCTGTGTGCATGAAAATGAGTTAAAAGATGTAAATGAGTTTTAAAAAAAATGTAAAATGCATAATTTCATCAAAAAGAAAACCAAGATTGGCAGAGAGAGAAAAAAAAAAAAACAAAAAAACAAATACACCAATCAACAAAGCTTTTGATGGTGTGGTAGTCAGCAACTGCACATGCATCTGTCTTAAACATTCAACAGTTTTGACATCAGCATATTGTTACCACCCTCATCTCTACCAAGATGAAAATATTTTTAAAAAAACACAGCTCACTGTGCTGATCTTCAGCACAGGATTCTTTTTTTTTTATTTGAAGGAGGGGGGATGGGGGGGAGGCTGTACTTCCACGGGTTTTGTTGAATCGCAGCAAACACTAATTTCTTTGTCTTGTTTTCAAAACCAAAGCCAGTGAGTTTTCACATTTAACCTCATGTTCTCTTCACCAATTTCTGATTCAAGGACGCTTTCGGGTTGCTTCTTTTGATGCAAATTTATCGCACACAAATGAAGGCACTCCCACTACCAGCATCATATGATAACTATTCCCACAAGAAATGGGCAAAAAAAACAGCTTGGGCCAACTGATTCAATGTCAAACAAAATCACAGGTTTTGTGATCGGCAAGATCGTAGGATTTTTTTTTTTTTTTTTTTTTTTTTTTTTTTTACTTGCCCATGATAATGTAGTCTAGGGGGATAAAACATAAAAACTAAAGACAAATTGTACCACTACGCACATCTGAGACAAGAGCTGGTGTTATGTTTTTTTGAAACACACCCAGATTGAGAAAAGTTAACCTTTGTATACTTCCAGCAGTAAATTCAGTTCTGCGCATGTATTATCTGAAAATTATCCCAAAACAGACCCCTGATTTTCAACTCCAACAAAGTTTCCTGCTGATTCTTACAATAAGAAAACCCTAAGTCTCATTTAGTGTTTTTTCCTCCCCAAATGAGAGGTCAAGAATCAATTACAATGCATGGAATATTCTAGAGAAAAGTTATAAACAATACGGATGAAACAGCTGTATACTTATGTATTCTGTATATAAAACAAAGCATATAAGCATCATATGGAAGAAATTCATCCATCAAAACAAGATAAAGGGAAAAAAAAACATCTACAGCAAAATATGAAGAACTTGAAAAAAACCAAGAAAACCCTACTGGTACAAATCAACAATATAATATGAGGAAAAACTTGATCTGTGCTTAACAAAGGACCACACCACCACCTCACCTGCTGGACTTGCTTTCTCTTCTTTCTTTTTTTTGGATGCTGCCAGGGAGCTGCCAGATCCCTTCTTCTCTTTTTCCTTCTCTCTTTCTTCTTTTTTCTCTTCTTCTCCTTCTCCTCTTTCTTCTCAGCCTCTTTCTTCTCTGACTTGCGCCCTCCTTTACTGGCCTTCTTCACAGCACTGCAGTTGAAACGATACAAATCTGACTCAAGAGAGTGGAACAGAATGATACAATGGTTTCTTTTTTAATGAGGAGGGAAATAACTTTTTCTCAATGTTGCAGTCACATTTGTTTGGTGAAGCATCCTTTGCAGGTAGCCTTGCATACATATGCATGTAACAGTTTCGCTTTCACTTCAAACCTTGCACATCCATTTGGTTATTCTGAACTGGTGTGTAACAACGCTGCCACTTACAGTCTATGAAAAGAAATTATTGAAACTGACCAACAATAATTTGCCTTTCCTTTTCCTTTGGTATATCTTCAAGCCTTAACAGAGCCACATAGACTGTTCCTTGCATGCAGCACCTCCTCTCCAGCGAAAATCGCCACAGTTCAGGTATGTGGTGAAATGGTTAAGAAAATGAAACCAAAACAAGTGTGAACTGTACTCAAATTACATTATCCCAAAACAAAGAAGAAGAGAGAGAGAGAAAAGAAGAAAAGGAGAGAGAGAAAGAGAAAGACAGAGACAGAGAGAGAGAGAGAGTAAAAAAAAAAAAAAAAAAAAAGAAAAAAAAAAACCCCAATAAACATCGACATGAACTCTAAAATTCAAAAGCAGGTCAAACTGTTATATGAATGGTACCCTGCTCATGATCTTATGTCAACAGTTGATCATATATTCATTTTCTGATGAACATCTTTTTTCGTCAGCAGATTTATTTTTCAACAATCAACTTTTCAGTATTTCATTCGTCAATTAAACTAAACAATTTCTTTACTGCCAATCAGACAGTACGCCTTAATATCATTATTACCAAACTCCATGAGCACTCATGAGTTCCTTCTGTTTCTGCAGTCCTGCCTCGTTGTGTTTGAGAACTCGGCTTTCTGGCACCCACTCGTCCCAGCTGCGGAAAAAGAAGGTAAATTCATTTACAGAGCTGTGGGCAGTACCAAGGTGGAGTCAAGATAGTCAAAGACTCCACAGCAAACAAGGTATACTCATAGAATTCCCTATGCAAACATCTTGTTTAACACTAGGCACACATTCCCCCCCCCCCCCCCCTCCTTTTTTTTTGGGGTGGGTGTTATGGGGGGTGGGTGTGCGTGGGGAAGGATGGGGGGGTGGGTGTGTTATGCGTTGTGGCATGTTGTCTTTGGTCTAGCAAACAGTTCTGTCTGTTAAATCATTTTATTTTTAAATGCAGCATGGCAATAAACACATTAAATCACTTAAAAACAACAACAAATAAGAAAATGAAATGACGAACAAAACAAATAAAACATCAATGTTACGGCCCTCTCACATACAGCAAAATCCAGACATTGAGTCTGGTTGCAGAATAGAGACATATCTTCACATCATTCACACTAATTATCTGGAAACACAAAAACAACTTGTCACACTAAAATAGATTCAAGAACTAACACAAGACATGAACAGAGACACAGAGAGAGAGAGAGAGAGAGAGAGAGAGAGAGAGAGAGCGAGTGAAAGCGAGAGAGGGGAGGGGAGGAGAGAGAGAGACATTACAGCGGTGAGAGAAAGGAACCTGCACAGAGGTGGACAGAAAAAGAGAGACAAAGATTTGAAGGAAAGAGAGAGAGAGAAAGAGAAAGAAATAATGATGATAATATTTATTTCCAAATAAGCAAGTACACGCTTATCTTCATCCGTCCCTTGCCCCAGAAAGGGGCAAAACATAATCAGCAAGCATGCAAAAATCTGACTGACTATTAACAGACACACACACATATTAAAATTACAGTGAGAAGTTGTAGCTGGATTGTAGTTCTCCATTAACATTTATGCAAAGATAATTTAAAAAAAAAAAAAAGAAAGCAAACCAAAAACAAAACATATGAACTGATTTAAGAAAATGCATTTACTTCGTTGAGAAAAGCATGTGCACACACACACACACACACACACACACACACACACACACACACACACACACACCATACATACACATACATGTACAAATACATGCACACACACACTATCAGAAAGAGAGAGAGGGAGAGACTCACTTTTTGTTCCAGCCATTGTAATGAATATAGTAACGTGTCTGCTTGTCCTTCACATCAACCTTCACACACTGAGAAATAAAGGAAAATGATAATATGGCAACAAATCATACAATTATGTACGTTTCCTATTTTTACACGGAAAATTTCTCTATACTTAATCTCCAATCTCTTTTTTTTGTTTAATGTTCTCCCTCCATCTCATCACCAACCCATTCCTAGTTTCAGTGCAATTTTTCTCTTCCAGCTTAATCAAATAGCAATGTTGTTGTATCAGCCCAGTCACAGTACTGCTGAACAGGCTAACTACACAGAGGACACACTATCTTGTTATTTACTCTAGAAGAACAAAATCATCTTCCCAGCTTTTTCATATGACAAAAACCTCTGTTTCCATTCAATCAGCATTTTCCTCAGCAGCATGATACTGATGATTCTACTTTCTTTGCCAGATATGACAAAAACCTCTCTGTATCTATTCAATCAGCATTTTCCTCAGCAGCATGATACTGATGATTCTACTTTCTTTGTCAAATATGACAAAATCCTCTCTATCTATTCGATCAGCATTTTCCTCAGCAACATGATAATGATGATTCTACTTTCTTTGTCAAATATGACAAAAACCTCCGTATCTATTCGATCAGCATTTTCCTCAGCAACATGATAATGATGATTCTACTTTCTTTGTCAAATATGGCAAAAACCTCCGTATCCATTCAATCAGCATTTTCCTCAGCAACAAGGTAATGATGATTCCACTTCTAATTTCTCCTTCAGAATAAAAAAGGGTTTTGTTTCTGTCATTTATATCATTATCTTCGTTCTGATTTATAATTTCACTCATGACATTGACACACACAGAGGAGTATTACATAAAACAACAAGACAAAAACCAAAAAAACAAAAAAACAAACAAACAAAAAACCCAGGGTGCCAAGAAATACTCATTCAGTGATTTACTAATAATGTAAAACAGACACAAAGTCTCAACAAACATGGCTTCTTCTGGTGTTGATCATTTACTACATAATGTAAAACAGACATGAACTCTCTACAAAAATAGCTTCTTCAGACACTGATCATTTACTACATATGTAAAACAGTCAAGTGAAGTTTCAACAAAGATGTCTTCCTCAGACGTCACTGAAAACATACATAAGACAACCATTTGGGGAGTTTTGTGTGCATTTCTTTTATATCTGTTAAACCGTAACATCTCAAGTAACACACACTGTCAAAATTCACCTGTCTGTTTAAAACTATGTTTTATGAGCAGGAACTGGTACAACGGTGGGAGGGAAAGCACCTCCTCGGGGCTTGGCTCACCCTCCCAGAAATTGGCTGTTCCCATTAGTGCCCACATACACTGCTCACTGATAACAGAAGTTGCAGTCCTTTGTGCCAAGGAAGGAAGAATATCATCATCATAATTATTAAACTTGCATTATTAAAGCTGCATTCTGATCTGTGAGTTTTGGTTCTCTATACCATTCACACAACTTAAATACATTAACCCTTGGTGGTTCTATTTGACTTTGTACTTTTTTCTTATTTTTTTTATAGCGCACCAAACACTTCCGAGAGAAGCAAGCTGTGGATGAAAAACTCCACAATAATATAAATCCTCATGGCACATAGTTCTATTAAAAGGAGTATGAACCAAAATGAGTCAAATGAAACTCAGAACTATTCAGTTTGTTATAATGCATTCACTGAATAACGACTCTATAACCCAAGCCTGCCTGAACATTGTGAATTATGAAAGAGATACTTCAAACCTGCAACCAACACTGTTACATACCTTTGCTTCATACAAAAGTGGACCGTGAAAACACAGCACCTTCTCTCCTGTAAACGAAACCAACGGCTATCAGTATCATTCAGGTGTGTGAATTTGGGATGTAAACAGCCGACTAATGTCACAGCAATGGCTAATTCTACAGAAATAAAACAAAAACTTAACATCTGAAGAACAATATGTAAAAACACACACACACACACACACACACAACACACACACACACACACACACACACAAATCTATGAAAATATAAAAGCTGAAACACACGATACAAAATTAGTCATGATACAAATGGAGCTCCGAGAGTTAGCTTAAAAATGTTTGTTCTGCCTGCAACCTATATCAAGCATTTTCATCATCACTAGACTCAGCCTCTCTGATAATTGTTTACGCAGTAAAAATGTGCCTGGACCTTCATGTACTACTCACATGGTAACTTCAGTTTTGATCTGTTACGTATATATATTCATGCCTGTCTAGGAAGGCAAGAAATTTTGTTCAATGTCACGCTACCATTCACTGACTGGTAGTACTCCTAACTGATTAAGGTAATGATTTCCACATTGGAATATTATCATAAGATAAAAACAACAGGCCACAGAGTATATGAATATATGAATGTATTTGTGTGTGTGTGTGTGTGTGTGTGTGTGTGTGTGTGTGTGTGTGTAGTAGTAGTAGTACTTTAATTTAACGTCTCTCTTCACCTCAAGTGACATTAGACCACCAAAAAAAAAAAAAAATGCATGTGAGAGAATCTTTTAAGTGTGTGTGTGTGTGTGTGTGTGTGTGTGTGTGTGTGTGTGTGTGTGTGTGTGTGCGTGCGTGCATGCATGTGTGCACATGTATACGTGTGCACTGTGTGTGAGACAGAGACACTGTGTAGTACTTGGTGTGTGTGCATGCATGTGTGTGCGTGTTGTGTATGTTTGTGTGCGTGCATATGCAAGTGTGTTCATATATGTGTATGCTTCAGTAGAATCAATTGGATACATGCATGTGTGTGTGTGCATGTAAGAGAAAGTATATGTTACTTTATGTGTAAGAGAGAGAGAGTGAGCCACATACACACACAGACAGAGACAGTGTGTTCCTGCATGTTTCAAAAAACAATTTGTTAACATTTCATTTTTTTCATTTGTATAGCATCCAACTTTCTACATAGGATGAGCACTAAAGAAATTGTCCTCATTATCATTATTATATGAGAAGTTCTTTTGTTCTGAGCTGAATATGCTTGCAATTATCGGGGGGGGGGGGGGGGGGGGGGGGGGGGGTTAGCCAGTTTGACTGCTGTGATATGTGTTAGGGAGGTGTTGCTTCCAATACACAGGTTTTACATTTTTTCTCCATTAACTTTATTGGCCAGTCATTTGTTTACTTAAGTAACTTACCTGTACAGGTTTGTAACTTACACCTGAGCAGATTTTACTTCATTGCCATCAATTTTACCCTTATCATCTGGATTGTTGCTACCATTGTGCAAGATTTTACAATATTCACTACTAACTTCCCACTTCGCTATTTCTTCCCTTCAGTTATTTGTACAGGTTTGTAACTTTCACCATAAAAATGCTACAGTAAGATTTGGAATCAGTTCCAATGGTTAAACTGGCTTGACGTTCTAGAAGTTTCTAGCTGTCACGTATCATACAACTTCTCGTTATTTGGTCAAACAAAATCTTTAGAAAAAAAATTGGTCTGGTAATCTTTAAATAGTCTTTGACTGTTTTACAGTACAGATAACTGTAATAGTATTATACTCAACATTTGATATCCATACACTGACTCGACACTCATTTTTCACACTGTGAGCACACACACAATAAAATATATTACACCAAACACGATAGTGAATGAGTGATGCAGAAACTATCGATAACATTGACTGTTTTATATGACCTAAATTCGTGAATATGGCTCAGCAGTAGCCGTCTAATTTGAATACCTTCATGGATTTTGTTTTCGGAGGCATATTCACATCAGACTGACTCTTTGTGGTCCCGAACTTGCCGCTCTGTATAAACAGGCTGCACACCAAATTATAACCCTCCAATGCCGTGCTTAAGGAGTGGAGTATTTATAGATTGAGACAATGAGATTGTTTTGAGAATTTTTATTGTGTCTGATTGTTATAATTTCTATCGTGTCTGAAAGTTGACCCCCCTCGTTTTATTTCATTTGGCCGTGAAGGGACAAGCCAGGTGGTTACAAGCCGACAGAAGAAAATCAAAGGAATGGGATAGTTTTGAGCGATACTACCTGGCGCAAAGATAACGTTATGGGGTGAGTGCAAAGGCCTGAGAAGTGACGTCAGCTAAGGGGAAGGCCATGTGTTTGAACATTGTGAATGTCATTTGTGGAAATTCCCCAAAGTAGATGAAGTAATTGGTGGGTGGTTGGTCTTTTGATCAATAATCATTTTGATAACAAACACTGGCTGAAATGTATGCTAGGCCTCAATCGCGATTCGGTGCAAAATCCTAATTGTGGCGTGTGACCACATTTCCTGTTCAATACACAAAGAAAGACGACGTCACAAGATTATGTGCACATTACAAGGGAGGTTTCAGCAGAAGTGTGGAAGTGCCCTGACGGTCAGTTTGGTGTTGCCAAATGTACATTCGTCATGGCATGTTTATTTTCTTAGACTGAATTTTCTTGGAAAGACTTTTTTTTATGTAACCCCCTCATTGCAGTGGTTTCTTTCTGTTGTATAGTACAGTTGTGTGGCAAAGCTTTTATTTCTGCACATCTTTCACTGTCTTTGATTTTGTTAGTCCTTGATATAACTATCATTCTTTCTGTTTGCTGCTTCAGCAGTTCATCGTCATCATCATCATCAACATCATCCAGTTAAATGGCCTCAATCATCATTTTGATTTTTCTGTCATTGTAAAACTTTTGAGAGGATTGCAGAGTGAGAAAAAGAATAGTGGATAGAAAGTGAAAGATCTAGATAGTGAGAATAAAACCTAACCCTAACTCCTAAATACTCAGTGGGTTTACCCAGCAGACTACTACATCTTCGCTTTTCGCAGGAAAAAAAAAAAGATTGTTTTAACAAGGCCATTAGATGTTATGGCCTGGCCTTTCTATGTTGTGTTCATTTGAAAAAAAAAAAAAAAGTTTTAACAAGGCCATTAGATGTTATGGCCTGGCCTTTCTATGTTGTGTTCATTTCTTATCTGAAATAAGTAGATCTTCATGTAACTTTTTGTAAGCTGATGCGTTTCTTGATGGCTTGAGCAGTTGTTTAGTAGTAATATGATCAGCAGGTCTATATCTGACATTTCACATCTTGTAGCATCTCATTTCCATGGCTTGTACTCATGTTCTGAGATTAGCTGTTGGGCTCATGCATACAGAAAGATGGAATCTGTGCTAGCAGGAGCAGTATATTGCACATGCTAACAAAACAAAATCTTGTGCTCATGAACACATACAATGATACACATGCACATACCAGTATACCACCCAAAAATATGCCCACAAATACACAAATATGCAAGCACATGCATGCACAAACACTTGCATGCTAGTGCATGTTAATGTGGGAGACTGCATGTGTCATTGTCTGTGTGCATGAGTGTGTGTATTTTTGTTTCTGTCTGTAAGGCTGTGTGTGTTATTGAGTAGGGAAATTGGTTTAGAATATTTTTCTGGATAAACTTATGTGTTTTACTTTTAGTATTGGGCACATAACAAAACAAATCTTTTGCTTGAACACTCACACACACACACACACACACACACACACACACACACACACACACACACACACACACACACACACACTGATGCAAATATATACATACCAGTAGGAGGATATACTCCAACATAATTCCACACTCAAGCACATTTTTTTTTTTTTTTTTCCCTTCCTTTTTCAAGCTCTCTTATTCTGAATTGATGGGATTGTGTGTGTATTCGCAAGATTTGTGCATTCATACTTGGGACCACTGGAGCTTGGGTGACCATGCCCAACCAGGCAGATACGGGGTGGGGGTGGGGTGGGGTGAGTGGATATGGGGATGCCCCTAGATATGAGGGTTGGTTGCGATATAAGTCGAGCTTGCCCTGGTCAAATAAGCAGTCCCGGACCAAATGGCGAAGTTCCTAGCAGGATGGGGCAGGATGATAGGTGGCACTGTTACCTCTATTGAAATACCCCATATGTCCAATGACAGGAGCATTATGTGATCAAAGCCATGCTGTAAGCTCTTAGCCCAGGGGAAGGACACCTCAGTGAACAAATCATCTCCAGCTGTGGACAAACAGCCGCGTAGACTGGACTCGTCAGCCCAGTAAAAGCAACCAGTCTAGGAGAGCATTCACTCTGATATGAAAACAAGCCAAAGTTGGATGTGCTGGTTCCGACTTGTCAGGGGCATGACGGCAGCACAACACATCACTACTCATATGACAGACACTTGAGACCTCAGTTTATGATCTCATTTGAAGGAATTTACAGGAAATGGAGTCAGAACCAGTGTTAACTCCAAGGGAGTAACCTCCCTCTACCAAAACGGACTGACAAAGATTAAACCAGCAAAATCAGGATAACCAAGATCACAAGTCCTACATCCTACCAACTGTGCTGTTCAGCTATTGCATAGTTGGGAATCAGACTTGGTGAGCACCAACGTGGGAGGCAACATGGTGTCCATCTAAACCACAGTCCCTTGAGCTAGCCAGTATCAGTGAGTTGCACCAGCTCACCATAAGCTTTGAGTGAAGGGAAAATTGAAACTGAGTCATCTCAAAATTAGGACATAGATGCCACTGAATTTGATGCTTTGCAAACAAAAACAATGATGAACAATAAGATTGAAGTTGAGATCAGTGCGAAAGAGTTCCATTCTGGTCTGACTCAGTGACAGAGAAAGTAACCTATGTTTCCTCTGATGATATATTCTGGTGCCAACCAGCCCCAAGAGATATAGACACCTGCTGTGTGTGTGTGCTGTGTTAGGAGCTGTTTCTGAGGGCATCCACTAAGTGGATGAAACTGGACTGTGTTGTTCCACTTTCCCCTTCTTAGCCATAAGACTCTCACGTCTGGACAGGAGCCAGCCAGTGCTGAAAAATCCTACCAATAAATGCCTTGTATGAGACTTGAAACTATAGTCTACTAGTATGCGAGCCTGTGACATTATCAGTGCACCATGGTAGCAGGATTGGAAAATGGATTTTCTCCTTTTTTTTGGTCTTTTTTTTATTTATTTTTTTTGTTTCTTTTTTTTTTCAGTCCAGTAATAATTCTGAACAAATAAAATTTCTGGAAGTGTAACAGAGTTAGAAGAAATGGTGTGTGAATAAAGAGATAAAGTGCTTAATAACAGAACTGCATTTTAAACAATGACGTCAGATTTTTGAAAAATGATATGTGAATGGGGGAGCCCATCAATGCAAGACAGCAGCAATGTGCACTCATCTGACAAGTGTTTTTTCTTTTTTTTTAAAGTCAACAAAGATGTACTTAGTAACACAGAACAAAGTTAGTAAAAAAAAAAAAAGAGCTTGTTCAAACCTTAATCTTTACTTCTGGTCTCAGGAGAACTTAAAGACGATCACTTAAACAGTTACAAGAACACTTTGGGAGGGAACAGATCCCTGCTATGGCCAAATGAATGTTGAATCTGCCCTTCAACCTGGATTGACACATTGGATACACACCAAAATTTAGAAGGTTTGCTCATGGGCCAGATTCCATCTTTCCTGTAGATTTCATTAAAATGATTTCTACAGTTTTTGCTTAATATTGACAACAGACAACCAAACCAACAGATTTTTTTTTTTTTAGGGAAAAGGCAATCTTGTTGGCAGAGTTAATCCAATTATGAGTTATGGAAACTGTTCATCTATGACTGAATGAACAGTCCATAGAACTGCTATGACCAAAGTGCTTGACTTTGATATGATTGTAATAATTACTGCTGTGGTAGAGAGTCCGAAAGACTTATTATGACCAGTGGTGACTACTGTCAATACTAGCAAGAGTTTTCAGTTCTTTACATTTCATTTCAGTGTTCACTGTGACAGCCATTTGTTTGATGACGTTAAGTGGCTGATTGTCTGCTTTTGGATTTCCATGAGTGCAGTCTTCAAAGCTAAACAACCATCGCAAAAAGCAACACAACAGCCGGTTTGAAATGAACTGATGAAAAAACATCTGCCTTCATGTTGTACGATTGTTGAAGTTTCTAGTTAAAGATGAAGAAGCATGTTATGAAAAAAAGAGAGAGAGAGAGAGAAAGTTTGGATAGTTATGCATTTTAATGTTAAACAGTTTGATGATAGAACTTGTTGCTTATCTGTGACTAAAACAATGATGATGATATCATGCTTGTCCTGGGGCTAAAATAGTTTACTCATCTTAAGCAAAAACTTTTGTCAGTATGCTTTGTTTAACTAGGGAATTAACAAAAGAGAGAAAGAATCTTCATTGCGGGTTACCACATTATTACATTGATGGTACCGAGATTTTTGGTATCTGAACTGTACTGGTATGTAACATTGAAACAAAAGTGATAATTGTAAAACTAAGTCTTACAGCATCTGCACTTTCAGGTTTTCCATTTGCAGGCTAACTCTGCCATGGAGCATCGAGTGAAGCAGAGATCCCAGGAATGGTTCAAAACTGCGACGGACTGTGATGTTGACGGCCTCCCAGTTTGCCGATGCTGTGGGCGTGGGCAAAGGCAAACCCTTTCACTTCTTCCAGTCTGTGGTGGAGAGCAAGGGGCAGAACAATGAAAGTAGTGGGGATGGTGGTAAGACAGAAACACAGCTGCATGGGGAGCAGATGGAGAGTGTCATCAAAGAAGCTTACGAGTTGCTCACAGGTGAAGGTCTAGTGATTGCCAGATAAGTAAACAAATATGTACAAACCTTGCACACACACACTGTTCACTCACACACATACAATTACACACACACACGCACACATACACATACCCCCCATTCGCTCCCGCCTTCCCCTTCCCTTCAGTTCCCCCCTCCACCCTTCCCCCACACAGGCACACACATGTGCACACACAGTGATATGCACAGATGTACAACTACATACACATACACACACACACTTGCACACATTTGCGTGCACACAGATATATGTTGAAATGTTTGGTGCTTGTGCTGCCATTGGTATCATATTTTTTTTCTTTTAGATTTTCTGATTCTTGTTTTGCTCCTGAATTTGTCAGCCCCTGTGCTGTTCCCAGCAGGAATGTATTGCCACAGCCACTGGTTCTTGTCTTTCATTATTGATAGTACATGTTCTGCCTTCCTCCCCATTCACAGCCATTGGTTCATGCCCTCCTAATGTATGCATGTTCTGCCTCTCTCCTCTGTCTACAGCCACTGGTTCATGTCCTTCATAATGTATACATGTTCTGCCTCTCTCCTCTGTCTACAGCCACTGGTTCATGTCCTTCATAATGTGTACATGTTCTGCCTCTCTCCTCTGTCTTCAGACATTGGTTCATGTCCTTCATAATGTATACATGTTCTGCCTGTCTCCTCTATCTACAGCCTTTGGTTCATGTCCTTCATAATGTGTAAATGTTCTGCCTCTCTCCTCTGTCTACAGCCACTGGTTCATGTCCTTCATAATGTGTACATGTTCTGCCTCTCTCCTCTGTCTTCAGACATTGGTTCATGTCCTTCATAATGTATACATGTTCTGCTGTCTCCTCTCTATCTACAGCCACTGGTTCATGTCCTTCATAATGTATACATGTTCTGCCTCTCTCCTCTGTCTACAGCCATTGGTTCATGTCCTTCATAATGTATACATGTTCTGCCCCTCTCCTCTGTCTACAGCCTTTGGTTCATGTCCTTCATAATGTATACATGTTCTGCCTGTCTCCTCTATCTACAGCCATTGGTTCATGTCCTTCATAATGTATACATGTTCTGCCTGTCTCCTCTATCTACAGCACTGGTTCATGTCCTTCATAATGTATACATGTTCTGCCTGTCTCCTCTGTCTACAGCCATTGGTTCATGTCCTTCATAATGTATACATGTTCTGCCCCTCTCCTCTGTCTACAGCTTTGGTTCATGTCCTTCATAATGTATACATGTTCTGCCTGTCTCCTCTATCTACAGCCATTGGTTCATGTCCTTCATAATGTATATATATGTTCTGCCTCTCTCCTCTGTCTACAGCCATTGGTTCATGTCCTTCATAATGTGTACATGTTCTGCCCTCTCCTCTGTCTACAGCCATTGGTTCATGTCCTACATAATGTATACATGTTCTGCCCTTCTCTGTCCACAGCCATTGGTTCATGTCCTTCATAATGTATAGATGTTCTGCCTCTCTCCTCTGTCTACAGCCATTGGTTCATGTCCTTCATAATGTATACATATTCTGCCTCTCTCCTCTATCTACAGCCACTGGTTCATGTCCTTCATAATATATACATGTTCTGCCTCTCTCTTTATCTACAGCCACTGGTTCATAATCTGTACATATTGTACATTCCTCCTCTGTCTATATCCACCGGTTCATGTCCTTCATAATCTATACATGTTTACCTTCCTCCTCTATCCAAATGCATTGGTTTATATTTTTGCATTTATAGTACCTCTACCTTCCCCATCATCCATCCACAGCCAGTGGTTCATGTCTTCCACAATGTGTACATGTACATTCTGTGTAAGACCTTATGGCGGAAGCTTGGCCGTGTCTGGAGTTGTACTGTCATCACCTGTCAGCAGAACAGCAATGATTGAGGCTACGGGATGCACACAGCAGTTGCTAGGCAGTGGTGGGTTTTTGCTGGTGGGCTCTGCAGTCATGAAATATGGGCTGGTACACCCATGGGAACGCTCCTGTGGAGGTTCTGTTGTGTCACATCCAGTGGCCATTACACAATTATGTCCCTTCACATGGAATGCCCTGTGTGTGCCTGCACCCTATGTGAACATAGCGCAGGGTTCCAAGGATGGTACAGGATTGCTCCCAGCTGGTTTGTTCGGTAGTAGTCGAGGGCATTACCTCTCTGGGTCCTACCTGCACCTTCAGGTGTGTCTTTTTCTTTTCTCTCGCCTTCTTCCTCCTTTTGTTTTGCCTTCCTGCCACCCTTCATCCACAGCCAGTAGTTCATGTCTTCCACAATTTGTGCCTGTTCTGCCTTCCCTTTCATCCACCCATGACCATTGGTTCAAATATTCCACAATTTCTACATGTTTTGCCATAGTCTCCCACTGTCCACAACTGGTTGCTCAGATCTTCTATCATGTGTACATGTTCTGCCTTTCCCTTCCACCATCCACAACCATTGGTTCACATCTTCCAGAATTTCTGCATGTACTGCCTTCCCTCTCCACTTTCCACCCTCGTTGGTTCACATCTTACATAATATCTGCATGTTCTGTCTTCCTTGTACACAATCCACAGCCATTGGATCATCATGTTTTCCACCATTAGTATGTTCTCTCCTTCTCCACCTCATGTCATGGCCATTGGTTCATGTCTTCCACAAATTATATATATTCTGCCTTCTCTCACCTCCATCCACACCCAGTGGTTCACGTCTGCTACAATGTATATATAATTTCTGCCTCAACCTACTTCCATCCCCAGTGATTGGTTCAAGTCTGCCACTATGTATACATCTTCTGCCTTGACCTGTTTCCATCCCCAGTGATTGGTTCATGTCTGCTACAATGTATACATCTGCTGCCTTGACCTGCTTCCATCCACAGTGATTGGTTCGTGTCTGCCACTATGTATACATCTTCTGGCTAGACCTGCTTCCATCCACAGTGATTGGTTTAAGTCTGCCACTATGTATACATCTTCTGCCTTGACCTACTTCCATCCACAGTGATTGGTTCTTGTTTGTCACAATGTATGTATGTTTTCCCTTCCCCCACCTCTATCTGAAGCCATTAGCTGTAATGTATGTTCTGCCCTGACCCACTTCTATTCACAGCCATTGGTTCATGTTTTCCACCATATATGCATGTTCTGCCTTCCCCCAGTTCACACCTAGCCATTGGTTCATGTCTTATAATACATATTCTGCCTTCTTGTTTCACCATCCTTACTTCCATTCTTTGGTTATTCTGAAGAACGTAATATTAGGGGAGAATTTTTAATCCATTTTTCTGCATTGTGCATTTTTGTCCCTGCCACAGAACAATGTTGCTGCTGAGGTTTTCATTACCACTTCTGTTAGATTAATCGTGTGTTGAGATTGGCAGAGCTAGTTTTTAATGTTTGAAGTTTGATTCCCGCTGATGTAAAGGGTCTTTTTTTTTCAGGTTTTCATGTGCTTGAGTCTGGGTTCTGGGTGCCGGAGGAGGGGCACTCAATGGAAGGGTTAATCGGGGCCTCACCTGATGGCGTGGTGATCAAGGAGAAAGATGCCTCACGCATGCTGGGTCTCGTGGAGTTCAAAGCTCCTGCTCACAAACTGTATGACAAGATTCCAGGCACTCACCACGGCGTACCTCGGAACTACATGGTGCAGGTAGGTGGTGACAGGTGTCTGGTTCATTTCCTCTGCCAAGAAGGCAATGTGTTCACCTGTGCCTGTTGATTGGGTTTGTCTGTCTGTCAACAAAATAATACAAAAAAGAAAAAAAAAAAAAAAGAAAAAATGAGCTGGTTTAACAAAGCTTGGCGGAGAGATATAATGTGGGCCAAGGACAAACCTTTTTAAATGTGTGGTGTGTGTCCATGGTGTGGCTTGATCAAAGGGCTGATTCCAGATCCATTCTGCAAGACTACACTTCAAGTGCTGAACCAGGTTCAATGAAATTTGATGGAAGTGTGGAATATGGCCCAAGGACAAATGTGTGGAAAACTTGGTGCAGATCCCGATCAGAGTGTGGATATGGGATCTGTTTTATCTCCAAGGAGGTCTGCTCTTTCTTCTTGAGGTCCCTTCAAGTTTAAACAATGATTGATTGTGATGTCTCATCTTTGTTACCTGTGTGGCGGTTTTAATCTTTAACCCTCTTCAGTATGCACTTACCTGAACTTAGTTACGCCGAAAACCATCGGCAAGATAAGTAACTCCGTAATTTGAACATGGTTACGCAATTTAAAAATCAATTTAAAAGAGAGGAAAGGAAATAATGAAATGAAAATAATTTTTTTAAATTCCTACGAATATATATGTTGCTATATCATAAGTTTGAAGAATGTCACATGAGCCATTTCCACGGGGGGAAAAAAAATCTTCAGAGCTTTCTTCTGAATCGTTGTTTATCATATCTGGAACCTCAACCCAGTCGAAATCTAGGTCACTCTACGCTTCATTGCTCAGCACTTTCACTATGTCTTATGCCATAAATCCTACAAATCACAGTATCTTCATCACTAAATCTCATTATAGAATGGCAGAAATCAAGGTTAGCAATGGTGAAAAAAACAGCATTTCGACCACAAAACTTTAAAAATTCATAACTCAAGAACTACGGCACATATCGACTCACGTTTTTTTGCAAACGAAAGTAAATGGCTACAGGAAGAAGGAAGTCACTTTCTCGCGAGACTTCCTTTTCTACGAGAAACATGGCGGCATCCATTGTTGCCATGTGTTTTACCAGGTGCTGGCGGGCGCTCAGCGTTCTGGCTGTATGATTTCCAGTTGGACGCTAGCAGGCGCGTGCTTGTCAAGAGAGTTAAGCCGCTCATCTTGGTTTCCTATATACACAGATAGAAGCCCTTGGCAGCAGTCCATAGGAGGCTATCAGTTTGAGATAAGTGAGATCATACACATATAAAGTCCTTGGTAGCAGTCCATAGGAGGCTATCAGTTTGAGGTAAGTGAGATCATACACAGATAAAAGTCCTTGGTAGCAGTCCATAGGAGGCTATCAGTTTGAGGTAAGTGAGATCATACACAGATAAAAAAGTCCTTGGCAGCAGTCCATAGGAGGCTATCAGTTTGAGGTAAGTGAGGTCATACACAGATAAAAGTCCTTGGCAGCAGTCCATAGGAGGCTATCAGGAGATAAGTGAGATCATACACAGATAAAAGTCCTTGGCAGCAGTCCATAGGAGGCTATCAGTTTGAGATAAGTGAGATCATACACAGATAAAAGTCCTTGGCAGCAGTCCATAGGAGGCTATCAGTTTGAGGTAAGTGAGGTCACTTGGAAAAAGACACTTTGAACTGTTGTTTTATAAACTTCCTCCTTTTAATTGATGCTGTGCGCTTTGTCAGATGCAAGGTCAGATGGCGGTGTGTGGCGCCCCCTGGTGTGACTTCATTGCAGTATGCAGTAAAACGGAGGAGATCATGCTGAGACGTGTTTACTTCCAGCCGCGCTTCTGGGAGCACATCGCTTGCCGCCCTGAAACAGTTCTGTTTTGCCATGCAGGTAAGACGTGTGCCGAATGCCATGAAGCAGAGAGCTGTAGAACATAATGTGATTCTCAATTGATAGTGATAGTGCATGTTGGGTCAAAGATTGAGACTTGTGTTTTGTGTATGCATGTCAGGGAGGGTGGCATTTGGCAGCAGGTTTAGGGTAGCATTAGTAAAGAAGAGGCACTGGAGTTACCTAAATAAATTGCTCTGTAGTCTTTAGCATTATGAACATGTTCAATCATGATATTTATGTATCTGCCAAATCAATTTTTAAGAATGGCAAACGATTTTTAGAACTTAGGATGCTACTTGAAACTTTACCAAAAAAATAATGCAAGTCCAGACTAAACCAAATTTGGTAGACAAATATAACAGAAGTCCAAATTACACCAGATTTTGTTGGCAAACTTAGTAGGGGATGTGATTTGCTGCATGTGTCTGTTCAGGTGTTGATGTTTGTTTGTTGATGCTTTTGTGATCACTTTCAGACAGGCAGTCTGGGATCCATCAGTAAGCAACCGCTGACTCTCCACTTTTTCTTTATTATTTACACCCTGCCTTTCAAGTTTCAAGAAAGTGCAAAAACACGTTACCTGTAGCAGAATGCTCAGGCCTTCCAAAAAACTGATGTTTGTGTGAAATGTAGAGTCAGCCTCAGTTGACAGATTTATAGTTTACTGATGATGGCAGACAGGTGGATACTAGTTTAAGCGCTGATATAATGTCTTCCTGCCAATTGATATAAACCATAAATATTGACTTCTGAGCTTTTAGCCCCCAGAGCAATGATTAGTCACATGTTTTTTGTTTTTTTTTTCCAGGAGGCAGAGATCATGGGAGATCTGAAGCGTGACCTGTACAGTGGGGCCATGACCCAGCGCATCAAGACGCTGTCCATGCAGGACAAGCAGTTCCCCGGGGAGGACCTCATCACCGTGGAGAACTTGCTGACACGCTCTCCCCCAGCAGCTGTACCGCGGCCCCTCTGGCAGACTGCTGTCCTACCAGGTCCTGGTGGGGGACACCTACATCCTGCCTTCCACTCTCAGCCGCTACAAGAATGACCTGCTGACCAAAGTGGATGCAGAGATTCAGCTCAAGGCCCCTGGTCTGGGCGGAGACATTTTGGCAATGGAGGATGAGGAGATAGGACAGGTGTTTCACAGGGTGTTCTGTGAGGACGGGATCACTCAAGTTCCATCATCTTCAGAAAGCGTGGTCCGAGAAGGGTCAGCCATTTGGGGCAAAGAAAATGTGAACCGCTGGAAAATAGGGTGACTCAGTCAGCCACTTCTAGCAACTCAAGCCTTTCTTTTAGTGAGGGATCAGCAAGGAGTGGTGACAATCATCTAGGCTCCAAGAACACACTCCAGGATGGACATGAGGCAAGCAAGAATTCCACTGGTCCTCCATCTGGAAATAGCGGTCAGTCTGGTCAAAATGGACATGTGGCTGGCAAAAATTCTGCTGGTCCTCTGTCTGGAGACAGTGGTCAGTCTGGTCCAGGAACTAAGTCACCCTTGTCTTTCCCAGCCCTGGGTCAGTCTGTCACACACCAGCAGCAGAACCAGCACCTCTCAGAAAGCTTTCTCGCATCAAAGGCAGTCCCAGACAGCTGGGCCGCCCCAGACCAGGTGTTGGGAACAGCAGCCCCAGAGCAGCAGCTGTTGGTAGGGCCCAATCCCTGGTGAGCTCTGGAGGTGTGTCAAGGATACCTCTGAGAGGTAGGACTCCTCACGCTGCTGTCTCACAAAATACAGCGAACACTAGCACCCCTCAAAAGGACCCAGAATGAGTATTTCAAGAATCATGAGTCCTAAAATCTCTACAGCTTCTGAAGCTTCACCAAGAGTTGTTTCTGGAGCACATAAGAATGTTTCCAGGAGTCCAGCATCACTGTCATCTGTTGTCCCCCAGTCCTCTGTGTCGCCAGTTGCTATGGGTATAGCGGCATCAGTTCTGTCAGGCCTCCCATCAGGAGACAGCAGCAGTGTTTCGCGGACTGCAGAGTCCATGGTGAGTGATGGGCACCATGTCCACTGCAGGATCCACTGCCAGCACTGCATTGAGCTCCGTCCAGATCAATCTCTTTCCAGCAAGGAAAAAAACAGCTATCAGTGCTCGGGATGAGTGGGAAATAACAGCCAAGAAAAAGACCGCTGTCAGCAACCAGAACACTGCTTCTGACCCTGATACAGGTGTGCACAAATCGACCGTACCAACCCCGCTAGATAACAGTCAGAGTAAACCTGTGAAATCTGTCACACAGGATGCAAGTCCAGCATCGGGAGTGATAAGTGAGGGAAAATTGTCATCTCAGAGTGAGGACATGCATTGTCAGACTGAAATGATGAGCTCTGAGTCATCGTTTGTGCCACCGAGCCTGACACACAGGTTAGCATTTGACACATCTCCAGTATCACAGACAGCACTGGACATGACAGCAAAGGACAGTAGTAAATCTACTGCACAACACAGTACTAAAGCAAGCACACAACAGAAGTCAGGAGCAACAACTCTCAGTCATCAAAGGGAAGGACAAGACAGACGGAACACTGATTATCAAGCTCACAAACGAGCAGCCCCCTCTACTTCAGAGGTGGAAGCCAAAAAAGCACTGATAGACAAAGTTCCCAACATGCTTTTGTCAGCTGAAGAAAGAGAGAGACATCGTTCACCAGAAAGAATTCCCATTCATCGGCCTTGGCAGATCCACGAACAAGGGTGGGATTATATGACAGGTTCAGAAAGACATCCACCATTTGTTAGGGACCGTATGGAAATGGGGCGTGACAGGGATCATAAAGAAATGGGACGTGATATGGGTCATATGGAGATGGATCGTGATAGAAATCGTATGGAGATGGGACGTGACAGACCTCTAGATCTGGGATACCAGAGAGTGCTGCTGCCCCCTGATGATCGAGGGGAGAGGATTCAGAGCCTGTTGGATAGAAGCAGGGATGACACTCCATCCAGAGTATACGACCATCATGACCGCCTTGTTGCAGAAGACTTACACCAGAACCGGAAACAGAGGACCCCATGGCTTGCGAGCCAACCCTGTTTCCACAGCCGCTCAGTTTGACAACCTTCGGCATGTTCCGTTGGATCTTTCAGAGCGGCGCCACCTTCAGGAAAGAGAATTGTTCTCTGCCAGTAGAGCCCCCCTGCTTGGGAGGGAGGGGAACATGGGGCAGGATCGGGGCGCTATAGATGGTGGGGTGTGGCGAGGCCAGTTTCCCCGACAGCTCCCACTGCAGCTGCGACAACAAGCGTCGGGGTGGGTGGGGCTTCAAGGCAGGTCTGACATGCAAGGACTGAGGAACCCTGTGCACAGCAGCTGGGGCCGGGGTCAGGCTGTGCGCATGGAAGGACTCCACGCCTTGGACCTGCAGGCTCAACTCCGGGACCGTCGCTTTCCCAATCTGGACGGCAGGGATCCACGGGATCCTCGGCGGCTTGGTGGGGCCAACCTGGACATCCAGGGGGATCTGATCCGAGGTCAGTTCCACAGAAACTTTCCAAGAAGACCACCCTTTGATTACTGATGAGAGAAGTGAAGGACTGTCTGGTTTTATGTTGTCAGGCAGACGGGGAAGAGAGGCTTGGTAGATGGGGGTTGGAGTGGAACAAAGAAGTGGGTTGAGAAGAGGAGTGTGTCTGTGTGGAAAAATGAGTGAACTTGTCCTCTGGACATCATGTTGGATGTGAACACCTGACTCACTGCCGTTATTAACTGCAGTCAGCAAACTCTTGATGATTGACCAGTTCAAGGACAACTACAATGAGGGACTGTGCATCAAATGGGTGAAACGTGTTGCATCTGTTATTGTTATGTGTTGTCAAAATTATGTTATGTGTGATTCAAAGTATGACTGTTACATTTGTAAATAATATTTGGCAGACAAAATGTGTTTTTTCAGTAGCATCTTTTTTTTGTTTGATAGAACTTTTTTTTAACAATCCTTGACAATATTGTGTGCGTGTGTGCGTGTGTGTGTGTGTGTGTGTGTTTGTGTGTGTGTGTGTTGTTTTGTAACTTTATGTTTGGTCTTTAATTTGATAACGACTATGTGAATTGAAGTGCAGAAAGTATACTCTGTGCATTTCTTTTCTCACCATTGTGTGCAAGAAAGAGATAACAGTGCCAGTACTGAAGACAAAAAGAATTGATCATGAAATATGTTGACTGTTGTTATCACCACAGAAGTTATACCAAGTTCAGAATATATGTAAAACATTCCCAGTGCATTTCCCCTTATACCACTGCCTACAAAAGGGAGAAGAAGACTGCCAGCTTTCGAAGATTAATCTGTGATCATGATTATGGATAATACTTTTCCTACTTCTCACAGGACTTGGAGTTGGAATCAACCATGCAGAAGTTGAACATGTCCATGATGAGATCCAGTTCAAGACATGTAGATATTAGTGCAGCAGTGAAGCCTTCATTCAGTCAATGGATATATATATGATCTTCTTGTATGTGTACCAAAAATGAACGCTGGCAGGCACCATTTCTTCCCACATCTTCAAAACGAGACTTGGGAATTTTGTTTCATTTTTACAAAGAAGAATTTGATAAATTAATTCAGGAATGCATGCATTGAAATTACTGCACTACTGTAAGCACCCACATATCGAAATTGATTTTGAATATGAAAAGTTCTTTTCATGTTCTCTCCTGTAGATCCAACCTTAGAGCTCTCTCCTTTTTTTGTGTGTGTAATTTCCTTCAGATAAACCCCTCCACTATCTAAGTGATAATTTTCACATGTACTCATAAATAAGTACATACCACAGCCGCTATCTTCATTTGGCCCCCATGTCACCCCATCCACCACTCATCCCTGGTCCGCCCCACATGTTCACACATGCATGATTTCTTGGCGATAGTATTAATATTGATTCACACATAAGTTGCTAAGTACTTAATATATCCAAAATGCATAAAACAGGAAATCTTTAGTGAGCATGAAAGCAAGAGCAAAAATTGAGTCCTTCACCATGACATGCATGCAAACACTGCTGTCCCCTTCCCTCTGCCGACTTCCACCCCTACCCCATACATCCTTTGTTCTACTCCCACCTCTCACCCCTCCCCTCCAAGCTGCTTTCAGTACCTCTGTCTCCCATTCCTATGCACTGCTCACACAGAAATATTACCATGTGTCAGAACTGCAGATGAAACTAAATTCCACCCGCCCATTAAAGACATTGTTTCCTAAAAGAGCGTTGACCTAATAAGATGTTTTAACCATTGATCACCACTTGTTTTGGTCCTAAGGCTCAGGGAGTGTTTGATTATTAGATTGATCTCTATGAAATGGGTAGGCTGCCGCATAATGCCATCAAAACTGACAAACTGAGACGCATCTCCAGTTTGTTGTTAAATGTGCTTGAATGTATCCTATCTTTTTTCTTTTTTTCGAAAAATCAGCTTATGACTTAATCTACTGAGTTTTCTTTTATTGCTTTGATTTTTCAGATTGTGGTCCAAAGAGGATGTTAACTCTTCAGTCTTTTGTGAGATGGTAAAGCCTCCCCCTCTCAGTCCTTCTCCATTCCCCTCCCTCTCCCTTTATCTTCACGCATATTCCCCTTCAATCCCGGTTCCATGGCAACAGAAATTATAGTGGCAATGTACAGGGAAGGAAACAAAGAAGAAAAATTGGACAATTTCATTTGTTGATAGAAAATAGAAGTTTTGATCCATCAGAATTGTTGATAGAAAACAGAAGTTTTGATCCATCTGAATTGTTGATAGAAAACAGAAAGTTTTGATCCATCTGAATTGTTGATAGAAAATAGAAGTTTTGATCCATCTGAATTGTTGATCGAAAATAGGTTTTGATCCATCTGAATTGTTAATAGAAAATAGAAGTTTTGATCCATCTTAATTTACCCATTGCCATCCAAACATTCATGCATTATACAAATCTGGCAGCCTCATTCAGCATTGTTTAGACTTGAGTGAGGATGTTGATTCTGTTACAGTCTTATTTTTTTGAGTGTGTGCATGTTCAGCATAATATCATAGCAAGGGAAAGTTTCTTGTTGATGTTTTATGTCTGATTTAGGCAGTCATGCTTTTCTTTTCACCTGTCGATTGAAAATCAGGTGTTATTTGTAACCAAATGCTTTACCTATTAGAGAATAAATCATGAGTTTGCATATATATATATAGACTGGTAGAGTAAGGATGTAATCTATACAGCTGTCAAGTTGTTCCTAAGATCAGCAAACACAATCAAATTTAATAGAAGCAATGAAATAGAGGTGTATAATATATGTTGTCAATTTATTTTGATCTGATTAGCCAACCAAGTAATTAGATTACTGCTGCAAAAGTAATAATGGTCTGCCTTGTTTGAAAAACTGTGTCAAGAGCTGATGTCATCAAGCGTCATTTAAGACTATGCAACTGTAGAGGACAACAGTGATTTATTAGGCGGAGGTTTAGATTGATTATTTCTTGGAATTCTAAGTTTTCTGCTCATGATTTAGTGCAAAAACGAAAGTGTGAATTCTTGTTTTCTTTTGAAAGACTAATCTTTCAGGTGAGGAATAGTATTCGATTTTATTTCTAAGATTTACTATGCATTTTTTTTATATAACATATCTTTAATGAGAACAGAAAAATCAAGACAGATTTATCATTTATCGAGACAGGTTTTGGGAGGATAGTTGAGTTTCAGTTTCATCGCGGAGGTGTCACTGTGTGCGGACTAGTCCATATGCACTTCACCACATCTGCTAAGTTTTGAGACACAGTGCGTATGATTGTCAGAGAAACAAGTAGAGCATCCAAAATACTAGGACAGTCAGGTAAGATTTAAGTACAACCCAGATAACATACTTGGACGACAAAATGACAAACTGTTGTTTTATTTCATCCTCATAAAAAGTCATACCAAATACAAAATCAAATACATTAATTAAGAACAAAGCACATTCAAACACACACACACACACACACACACACACACACAGAGTACCAAATATTTTTCTCCACCCATCGTAGAATTGGCACTAGTGATGTGTTTAAAGCATTTTGTGATAATTTTTCCCCAGATGGGAGGAAAAGAATAGGGGTTGGGAGAGGGATGCCATGTTCATTTTCAAGTAACAAAATGATGTTGCACATGTATAGCAATTTGACATTGTGATTGTTGTAGGGTAATTTTGATGCAGGTCTACATCTGTTTTAAAATCATCTTTGACTTGGTATTTGCCAGAAATCATACCAATAGATTTCTGCACAGTGACCTCCCTTGTTTGCTAGGTGGCAGTGATGTATGTCATGTGAGGGCAACAGAAAGAGCCATAATGGCAGTTGCTAGTTGGTTTTCTTCATCGTGAACATGACATCTAGGGATTGAAGTATGTACAATAGAACAATGGGCGATTACTGGTCTTAGTTGATTGACTAGATGTTAGATCCCAAGCCCCATGTCCGATATCCAGAAATTTGACCCAATCAGTTGCTGAAGAGGGACAAGTTCTGGTGGCCAGAAAAAAACAACAAAGACATTATCACCATTTTTGACAGTTATGTTATGTTGGATTGCATGATTATTCTCATTATTGTTTACAGTTTAGTCTCAATATTCTTGCCATGCTAAACAGTGTTAAAGTGTATGCCAGTCACTTTAACAGTACCTGTTGTGTGTGTGTGTGAGTCGGAGTGAGTGTTAGTTGTGAAGTAACTATAGCATTGCCATATGTGATAGATGTTTCATGGCCATTGTAAGTTTTGTGTGGTCGAGGAAATGATTGAACCAGTTGAGAAGCCAGTTGAAGCCCACCACCAGGGGTTGTTGAGGAACATTTTCAAGATCATAAAGAGTTCAGTCCTATCTGTGAATGGAAACTCCGACTTCTGTTGTGATGTCTCAAACATCCACACAACCAGCCGCACCCCACCCAGTTGCATTGAAATGCAAAAGTATTTTCAGTTGTTACTATTCAATTGTGTAATGACATTGGCTGGCATTTCATCTTTAGGGATCAGCTGGGTAACAAGTTGAGCACTGCGCATGGCTTACCTGAGTTACCTCTCTTGATCTCCCCTTCAGAGAGCCAGGTCTCTGCTTGGGAAGAGAGAAGAAAAAACGGAAAAGGGGCAGGGTTAATAATCTTCTGTTCAGAAGCCTGTTAGATCTATACATTCCCATGGAAAGATAACTGTTTGCCATCAGATATTACCACCAAATTAGTTGAGATGTGCAAACATGTGCATTTCTTTGGCATTTGAAGAGCATTTAAGGTATTATCTAACTGAATTCATGCTGATCTTGACAGAAAGAAAAGACTAGAGAGGAACTATGTTTGAAGTTTAGCGTCAAAAGGAGGAGGGTCCAGAACTCCAGGTTTGCCAGAGCAGGCAGGAAAAAGGGGGGGGGGGGGGGGGGGGGGGGGGAGTAAGAAAAGCAGGAAGCAGATGTACTTCAGCAGGCTGGGACTTTGCAAATAACTGCAGAACACAGATGTTCTGGCAAGCTCATCTTAAATGTTCTTTCCAAACTATTGATTACCACAGATGTGATCGTCTTCTCGATAGACTACAGTGTCGCTTCAATGATGCAGTGTTAATGTACAAAATAATAGCAAGGTTGCATCTACCTGCCTCTGCAAGGAATTTTCAGTGAAAATATAGTATTCACCCCTGCCCAGGAACAAGGCTTCACTGGTTGCTCTGTCATAATAAACAACAAAGCACACGCACGTGCGCGTGCACACACACACACACACACACACACACACACACACACACACACACACACACACACACACACACACGCACGCACTAAAACTGAACTGCCCAGATGCATGATAATTTATATCATCACACTGATCTTTTGCCAGAAAACAGTAGAATGAACCCCTGTTGAAAAAAAATTAAACTCTCTCTCTCTAAGTGAATTGTTCTATTTTTTAATCATGATTATTCCTGTTAAATGTTTCAGTTTTATATTTTCAAATTTGTTTGTTGCATCAAATGTGTGTGTGTGTGTGTGTGTGTGTGTGTGTGTGTGTGTGTGTTTTGTTGTGCAAAGCTTCCAGCTCATCTGTTGACCCCCAACAAAATGTGCATATTCCTGTTCCTTTGAAGGCCCACCACAGGGCTGATGAACATTTTCAAGATCGCGACTGGAATGCCATTTCTCATGTTGTACCCAAGAGGCAGGAGTCTGTTATTCAAATTTTTGTTTGTTTATTCATTGATAGCTTTGGAGTCAGGTTATTTCTGAACTGTCGTAGGTATTTCAGTTATTTGCTTCAGGTTATCTGCTTTTTTTGTCCCCCTGCTTTCCTCACTTGACCGGACAGTATGAGGTTGGTTTGTGGTTTTCTTCTTAAGGCTGTGTTTGCACTTCGTTACTATGATCCGGGTCTGGACCAGCTGTTTGGTTTCGTTTGAATGTTGTCTTTTTTTTGTTGAATTCCCTTGCTTCAAGGATTACATCTTAATATCCTGAATGGTTGTTATGATTGTGGTGTGATAATGTTTTGATGAACAGTTGTTTCTTAGAAAGAAATATTTTTCTACTCTCTGGCAAGACATACTGCCATCATGTTTATCATGGATGCAACAACAATTTTCTTTATTTTTTTTTTCCTTCAGTGTTCCCACAGAATGTTTTTATTTGTGGTGCCAACATGTTTCTCATACAGTGATGTTTCTATCTCTTCTTGTGTCCAGAGTGTATGGGGTGAATGTGCATTTTGCAAAGTTCAGGCCTAAAAGAGAACATTTCTGTCTTCCCTGCCCCCCCCCCCCCCCCCCCTTTTCATAGGATATAAACAGTGGAGGTGAACTGATGAGTTAAATTTTAATGGGATTGGAGATGCAGGCTGTTGTGAGTGCAGGTGTCTGTACTGCCAGCAATTTTAGCAGGAGAGAGTAGATTCGATAGAACTGTGAGTGTGGCAGAGACAAGAAAGATGAATGCACGTGTCTAGATATTGCATACAGATTTGAAACACAACAAAATTAAGCAAAAAAAATTGTGATCGTGCAGTTTTTTTAAAATTTTCTTTTTAACATGCGGTGATAAAAAGATATCATTAATCTGGTTTTGAAGACATGTCTAGTATGAAGTGTATGCATGTGTAAAAGGCAACATTCAAATTGACATTGAAACAAGTGGCAAATATGAGGCAGATTACACAGGCCAACAGGAAAAAAAAAAAAAGAAAAAAAATTGCTTCCTACTTTGGCTTATGCCTGTTGAAAGCAAAATAAAAAATATTTTGCCAGTAAATAGCGAGACACATTTAAAAAATAATGAACGCACACTTACACCAACACAGTCCAACCTACTGTTCTTGTATGAGCTGGATGATGAGGACTGGTGGATCGTTTCCCTGCCTCCTTTTCAGGGCAAGATAACACAATGTGATGGAACCAATGGACAGATTGCAGATCCACCCCAGATTATGGCCTTCGTAAATAACACCTTTGTGGGATACTTCAAGGGCTAAAATACTTTTTTTGTTATTGTGTTTGATGTGGTAATTGTCCTGATGTTGAGTGGATTTTATGCCATTGGTATGTTGTACATATTTGGACCTTTGGATGATACGCCCATTTTTCTTAAGATTTAGCCATTTTGTGAATATTGAATACGATTTGATTGTAAACATGATACAATTGTTGAGTAAATTGCGTTTTTGTAAAAAAAAAAAAAAAAAAAGTGAGTTGATTTTTGATAAAGCAAGAATAACTGAACCGATTTAACAGATGGAAGGGGGAAACATGTTGAAGTATGTACGATTACTTTTTTTCTCGTTTCATGTCCCAAGGTATGTATGTGGCTGTGTGTGTGTGTGTGTGTGTGTGTGTGGATACAGTCAGCAATGTACAAAGAAATGAGGTGGGTGACGTGAGATGATTTATACTAAATGCAGCGATTAACATACCCATTAAAGCACATGCTTCCTTTCACCCAGTGTGGGTGACAGGATGTGTGTGGTCAACTACATCCACAAGTCCGAGTTCTTTCTCTCAGACTTCAAAGAAACAAAAAACATACAAAGCTCATGGTAGATGTGGATGTATTCAGGCAAGTGTTTTTTTTTGTTGTTGTTTGTGTCAGTATAATCAGCCTGCAAAGGTGGTTATGTTTTCATGCATGTCTGTTGGTTTTTGTCTGTCAGCAAGATTGAAAAAAAAAAAAAAGGAACACAAAAAAAAAAAAAAAAAAAAAACTTAGTGAATCGACTTAATGGAATTTTGCAGGACAGATGGAACATAGTCTGAGGATGAACCATGAGCTTTTTGTGCAGATTCATGATGCGAATTCAGGTCAAAGGGCCAATCTGAGGCCCATTCTGGGGGGTGACGCCACAACTAGTGACCTGATTTTAACAAACATACAGATGGAATGTGGCCCCAGAACAGGTCATTCAACGTTGACTTTGATCTTGACAACTCAATCATGTTGCCTAAAGCCCTGCCGACCCTGCAAAGGACCAACACCTCATTGAGGTCAACTGTCAAAATAGATTTTTATATATACACAACTCATTAAAACAAGATCTTTAAAGAATATGCCAGAACTTCATTAAAATATGTCTTCTGTAAAGTCTTAGATCAGATGAGAAATGATGGGTTTTCAATGGAGTCTGGTGTGAAGTGTTTACATCTGACATCATGCAAGTCCCATCACTGTATGTGAACATGTTTTTAGTGAGTGATACATCACATGAAATGCACCATGGAGCTTCTTCACCTTTCAGAAGATGTGAGTGGGTGAAAAGGGAAGAGCCTGTGTGCAAACGGCTCAAGACTTCTTAATGGCGACCATTAGCACATGGTAGAAACCTTTTAAGGCTTGGAATTTTTTGGAAGAGTTTGTTATCCATCTGCAAGTCCCATTCCTCTGGCCAGAGGTCTCAGGTGACAGATGTCTGCACTGTCCTGAGTGGCCTTCCAGTTCCCTTCCTTAGTGTTTTTATTGTGCAGTATTTCACTATTTGTCTAACAGGGAGATTCTGAATCACATGCATGAGTGACGCCAAGGAGTGTTTTCCAACTTTTGATGACAGTGTGTTGCCAAGTGAATAAGGATATTGCAGTCTTGCACTGTGAATTACACATCTTCTGCAGTGTCAGGGTTCCTACAGACTCCCTAGAACAAAATTCAAGGAGTTTTCAAGGTGGGTTTTTTTTTGTTTGTTTTTTTTTAAATTTCAAGGCTACAGTGTTTGCATGAAATTGAAAAAAATAAATGGCAGTTTGATTTTTCTACATTCAGGTTGATGAAAAAATTACTTAAAAACAAATTGTTACAAACATCGTCATGATCCTGGATTGTCGTCTGCTATTAACCAAGGGAGATAATTTATAACGTCACAAAAAAAATTGTTACAAATTATCTCCCTTGGTAATAGCAGACACAATCCAGGATCGTGAGGATGTTTGTAAAGATTTTTAAAAAACAATTTTTCATTATTCTGATGAAAGCCGAAAAATAAAACTTCCATTTCTTTTTGCCACAGCAAAAATGTTTGTAGACGATGGCTTGATTTTCAAAGGTTTTCAAGGCTTGGTTAACAGCACCATATTTTATTGATTTTTTTAAGGTTTTCAAGGCCTTGAAATTCACTGTAAGAATTCAGGGAGTTACAAGGAGCGTACGAACCCTGAGTATGTATGACAAGATAGTCTGTTGCATTGTGGGTGACATGACAATTTGTTGCATTGTGGGAAACAGTGGGAAACAGGATAATCTGTTGCATTGTGGGTGACAGTGGATAGTCTGTGACAGGATAGTCTGTTGTGGGCGACAGGATAGTCTGTTACATTGTGGGTGACAGGATAGTTTGTTCATTTTGCAGTGTGGGTGGGACAGGATAGTCTGTTGCATTGTGGGTGGCAGGATAGTTTGTTACATTGTGGGACGACAGTTGATAGGTAGTGTTACATTGTGGGTGACAGGATAGTTTTTGTTACATTTTGGGTGATTGCTTACATTGTGGGTGACAGGATAGTTTGTTACATTTTTGTTACATTGGTGGGCGACAGTGTAGGATGCATTGTGGGTGACAGGATAGTCTGTTACATTGTTGGTGACAGGATAGTTTGTTACATTGTGGGTGATAGGATAGTCTGTTACATTGTGGGGGCAGCAGGATAGTTTGTTACATTTTGGACGACAGGATAGTCTGTTACATTGTGGGTGACAGGATAGTCTGTTACATTGTGGGCGACAGGATAGTTTGTTACATTATACGATAACCATATCGTCTTTCTCTAGCATATAGACCAAGGGATTGTTTGAAAGCGTGCATTGTGGGCAACAGGATAGTAGTTTTGTTGCAATGTGGGCGACAGGATAGTTTGTTAGATCGTGGGTGGAAGAAACAGGATAGTTTGTTGCATTTTTGTGGGTGTGACAGTGTTGCATTGTGGGTGATAGGATAGTCTGTTGCATTGTGGGTGACAGGATAGTTTGTTACATTGTGGGTGACAGGTGTTGCATTGTGGGTGACAGGATAGGTGACAGGATGTACATTGTGGGTGACAGTGTTACATTGTGGGTGAGTGTTGCATTGTGGGTGAGTAGGATAGTCTGTTGCATTCTGGGTGACAGGATAGTTTGTTACATTGTGGATGACAGTGTTGCATTGTGGGTGACAGGATAGTCTGTTACATTGTGGGTGACAGGTTACATTGTGTGACAGGGTGCTGTTACATTGTGGGTGACAGGATAGTCTGTTGCATTGTGGGTGACAGGATAGTTTGTTACATTGTGGGTGACATGATGGTTTGTTACATTGTGGGTGACAGGAAGTTTGTTGCATTGTGGATAACAGAACATTCTTTCCCATTATTGATGATTGACAGTCTGTCCATTATGGGCGACATGACTGTAGTGTTGCATTGTGGGCAACATGACAGTTGCATTGTGGGCGACATTACAGACTGTTGTGTAGTGGGTGACGTGACTGTCAGTTGGTATCATGTGTATATGATGGGCTGGTGCACTGGGAACGACACAATAGTCTGATAGCAGGTGACATGACAGTTATGCTTTGATATGAGTGACATAACAGCCTGCTGTGAATGGGTGACACAGATAAATGCTTGTACCACAGCTTTCTATGCTACTAAGCTGTTGGACTCAGAGCAGTAAACACACCATCTAAAATAATGATATCAGTAAAGCACATCACATATCAAGAAAGATCCCCAAGATCCACACACACACACACACACACACACATTGTAATAAGTTGTCCTGCAGTGGTCTTTATTTCCTTGAGAAAAAAAACATACTTTGGAGGAAATAATACATCCAAGACACATTGCATACTTTGAATGGGAGGAAAAACATAGAAGGGAGAGGAAACTCTCAGATTCTATTCAGCATAGGCAATAAAGGGACAGCAGGGATATTATGTCATGCTTAGCAAAGAGCAGGTTTCATAAACTGTCAAGTGTATCTCTTCTTTCTGTCAAGTGAAAATTAACGAAGATGTAACAGTGTCTGTGGGTGTCTGAATGAAAATGAGAAACTCTTAACGATGGATGGCAAATAAAGAGAATCTGCAATGAACATGAGGGCTGCAGTAAACAAGAGATGAACATCCAGGACATGTTTTGATGAACTTTGAAAGGGACAACTCTCCATCACTAAATGGCTGACCATAAAGCAACAAAGTAAAGCAAAATATGCACAGAGGATCAAATCTCTGTAATTGTCAAAATCAAAACAAAGACTTTTAGAGAGATTGTCCAGACTTGTGGCTTCACTTATTTTGGTTTTACTCTACATTTTACAAAAAAAACCCTCCGCTTTATAGCACGTCTATATTCTCCATTAACTCCGAGGCATTGTGCTGCAGCTTAAACTTCTGTGTTCCGCCAACTAACTATGAACACGCTGAAGTTGTAACTTCTGCAGAACGCAGAGATTTTTTTCAAGGCACATGCAAACTCCAGTTTAGAAGAACCTGCACCGACCATTCGTTCGACCACTTCGTGAAAAGCAGCTCTTTCCCGTTGACTGAAAACAAACCAGTTTTCTCACTGATTGTGTTATTTTGATACAATTTACCCGCTGCTTTTCCTCAGAACAAGATGGTGTCATAAAGCTAGCTCACATTTTGAAAGGCAATCAAACTTTTGATGAGTGAAAAATGCGATTGTGAACATGTTTTTTTTTTAAAAATTGAAGGATCACTACATAGATGGTAAATCACAAATTCCACCTGCTGCATTTGTGGATTGACAGAAGAAACGCTGTAAGGAAGTGCACGTGCCTTTCACTTTCCCCCCTTAAGAATTTAATGCTTTCTAAAGAATTGCAGAAATATGCAGGCATCACTCATGAAAAAAGAACTGTTCAGACACTTAAAAAGTTGACAGAATATACTTATACATCATTTACAGATTGAATGTTTCAATCATTTTATGTAAGTGTTCCATTTTTTAAAACATGGCCAAAATGTTACATGAGATGACAATGACTTTTTTAAAGCGTGTCTCCACTGAACCGAATACTTAAGTCTGAGGGCCAGTTTCTCTTCCTTTCTAAGTTCTAACAATGCCTTCTCTGGCATCACCAGATGAGATCAACTAGAATGGGCTGTATCACAGATAGCACCTGTCATGCTCCTGCTGTTCGTTCTAACCATGCCCGGATAAGAGACTTCTGATGGGAAGCCTGCAGAGTAGAAACTGTTGAGACAGTAAAATTTCCAAGCCAAACAACTGTTTTTGTGAACTATCCCAGCTCTGATGAGAATTCTCCCCAAAGCGAATTCCTATAGCATGATTCAGGTATGTTTAAAGTTACTGTTGTCAGCCTCAACCAGGACTGAATGTTTCATGTCCAGTGTAACCTCCATTGACAACCCCGCTGTGCGACTCCCTCCTCACATTGACAAACAAATGTTGTAACTGGTTATTTCTCTTACACTGTGATACTATTTTCGATTTCTGCAGAGTGATCTCTTCCTATTCAAAGTAGCGACTGAATAACCCATAGTCTAGAACAACTTTGTGTGTGTGTGTGTGTGTGTGTGTGTGTGCTAAATTGTTGAAAACAGTTGCTAGGATCCATTCCTTAACAACCCACTTCCATTACCCCCTGACATCAATCTAATCCTTAGTCTTTTCTTTTTACCCTGCTGAATACGATCCTGCGAGACCAACAAAACATAACTAACAACATAACATGACTAGCATCATAACATTCAACCCCTGCCAGGGGATGGTAACTATTCTGCCACGTATGGACACAACTGTTGTAAGTTACGATCATTTTCATGTTTTCACAGGCAGGAGGTCAGTATGCCTTCCCCCTACAAAGACTATATGGTCAGGACATCTTCCTTACCACTCTTCAGTTGTTGTTCTGTGTCTTCCTCGTTATCCACCCTAACATCTCTTCTACGTGAATCGTAACAGCAGGTAAATTTAAAAAAAAAAAAAAAAACCAACCAAAAAAATCTACCCGCAAATCCAGGATCACCTTCCCACTTTGTGCCAATGAAAAGCCCTAGGAGCATGCTTCATGGAGGCCGTTTCCTCTCCAAATGTCTGTTTAGGTGCACTTTCATGATCCCAGAACCATACACTTGTTTATTTAGAAAAAAAAGAAAGAAATGGCAAGACTATAGGTGAGAAAATGCACAACCAGTAACAGCCACTGTCCCAACCAGCTGAGCCTCATATATACAATATTGATACTTCCGGCGACTTACAGCTTAGAAAAGCAAAACAAAACAAAGCAAACGTAGCTTTAGAACACACACACACACAAATACGCATGCACACACACACAGCTATGGTACTCTGTTCTATTGACACTGATGCCTAATTAGATAAAAGAAGACATTTGTAAGAATGAAGATTGCCCAAACTACCCTCAAGGGGAAGGATGAAGATGTGAGGAAGGGGAGGATATGACGGGGAAAGTTGATGCTAAAAAAGAATGTTAAGACAACATAAATCAAACAGCAAACATAGCCCTCAAATACACATTCTGGTTGGGAGGCTTAGTAACGACGATACCCACCCTCAACTTAAAAAAACTCCAGGAAAAAAAAAAAAAACAACACAAAATGATAACACCGAGCAATTCAAATCACATTTCACCATGGAACCAGGATCATTAGGCTATTCACCTTCACCCTTCACAACAAATAGTGATATAACCACTGAGATCCAAAACTAAAATGGACATCAGGAAGAAAAATAAAAGTGATGTGTTAGGGCTGAGCAGAGAGGTACAGATGATGACAGAATAGGACAAAATAAAAGAGATCATGCTGGGACTTGAGAGGCAAATCATGACCACATGGGACAGAGGTAAAGAGATCATGACAGAATAGGACAGAGAAGCACAGATCATGACAGGATAGGACAGAGAAGCACAGATCATGACAGGATAAGACAGAGGTAAAGAGATCATGATGGTGTAGGACAGAGGTACAGTGAAGCTTATGCTTTATTCTTTTTTCAATTGCCCCTATTTTTATGGTGGAATCACACCTGCTGTTGCAGCATATAGCTTTTGACCAACCTGAAAATGGGCAGAAAGTACACGCATACCACTATGTATGAACCACTGTGCAGCTAGGTATGAAATATTCAGTAAAGGGGCCTACAAATGCCTCCAATCAGATGCTTGTTATTCTACAGGGCAGTTCTCTGCTTTACATTTTTCCATTCACATTCATATAGAAAGTTCAATATGTGTACAAATCTGTTGATAAAAAATACCATAAAAAAACAAACATTGCTTATTCATTCATAGTTAAGGTTTAACACGATTGTACACATTTGTTGAGTCATAAATATATCAAAGATAGTTTTCTTTCAATCAGATTTTTTGAATCAATGAGTAATAATCAATGACATATTCCCCCCACCCCCTGTTCTTTTCCATGAACATACTCTTTGTACATTAATATGCTTGTACCACAACACATAACAAACAAAAAAAACCTGAAAAGTGGGGTCAAAACACACCATCTTTCTCATTAACACCTCATCTCTCTCATTAACACCTCATCTCTCTCATTAACTCATCATGATCTGACACAAAAGCACATGAATACTCTCAGATCATATAAATGACATCTCTAAGCACAAAACGATGCAATTTCTAACATGTACATGGGGACTAAAGTAACACGACAGTGATCCTCTTTGGAACGATTCCCTGGAGAACCGCTGATGATGTGTAGACTGCACACGCAGTACAGAAGACACAACTAGCGCTGTGATATCACAGTACCACCTAATCTTCAGACTTGGGGGGATCCAAACCACTTGTTAGTTATCAATGTGTGACTGCCGACACATGAGAGATCCAGAATGAGATCATTGCCTGGCACTTTGAGACAAAACCAGCTCTTGGTTAGATCATCCACCTAATGACATGACACGGTGCCAGCATGGGAGAACAGCTACAGGATGTCTTCTCATTGTAATGTGTTCATGGGGAAATTTACACACCTGTTCGCCATTTCCCAAATCTCTAAACAGAAAAAGAAAACACATATTGTTTTTGTAGTAATTCTTAGACTTTTCTGTCAAAGCATCGAGCGCTGAATGGATATGTCATTTATAAGACTCATTTGATGATTATCAATGGAAATTACCTGAACAACGGGGCTACACTTCTACCATGGTGACACACTCCCCCGGATCAGAAACCTGAAGTTCACATACAGAAATCTGACCGTATCACATACAGCATCATGCAATGGAGAATTGATACATGTTGATTTCTCACACCTGCTTAAAGTTGTGCAGATTCAATGATAACATACATGTGGTTGTCAAACTCACCCCTGCTTTAAGTAATGCAGATTTGATAACATACATATGGTTGTCAAAGAACAAAGCCACAGAATAACATGGAATTAAGAAACCAGAGCATTGCACTTGTACTATTTGCTGGTCGGTTTCACAGAGACATGACATTTTAGGGGCAGACATGGAGTTGAGCATCCCTTCACTCATAATTATGTTGACATACAGCGGTCAGTAAGTTCCATGGACATGCGCATAATTAAGCGCTCAATAAGTATTGCACTGTGTATCTGACTTGTATATTTGTCTGATTTTAAAATATCATCTGTTTGATCATAAACATCACCTGCTCCACAGACATGCTGACTATGTAAAAACAAATACCCTAAATCCCTCTCCCTTGCCCCCTATTCCAAACAGCACTCTATGATGTTCAATTCCATTTAGTATTTTGTTCTGGAGTATTGTTTTTATTTTGGTCAGGACTTGAAACCATTCACTGAACTCCAATTTCCCTCCCCAATCGAGTAGAGCAAAAACTCGTCAAAAGGTACGGAAAAGCAGACACAAGAGTGTGAATATATACTATCATAGAATGTGAATATGTACTATCATTAAACTGTGAATATATACTACCATAGAACCGTGAATATGTACTATCATAGAACTGTGAATATATACTATCATAGAACTATGATTTTACCCTTTTGTTTTTAGGAATGTTTACAAAACAGGCAGTGAGTGGGTACGTCCAATCAACAACTGTACAGAAGTGAAGCACCAGTTAGTTTTAGCACCGAGAATTGGCCTAGTCTACTTTAAAGACCGTCTTTGGCAATCACCTGGCTGTGTTGATCATGAGTTGTGGTACATGCACCTTCTTTGAAATAAAACTTGTACTGAATCTTCCACTTAATGATAAGACACTGAAGCACAGGCTGATGAAACATTGTTTTAACATGCACAAACAGGGAGGGCAAAGGGTGGTGATGATGGTATGAATTGTAATGGAATTGAGTCGGCCAAAAAATCAACCAACAAAAACTCAAATTCAGTCTTTTTGACGACTCAGGTACCACCTGTGTGTTTACTTCATTCAGAAGCAAAAAGGTTTGATTCTGTTTAAGTCATAAGCACCAAAGTTTGATTTGATTTGACCCTTTTTTTTTTTTTATTCCCTTTAAATAATAGATGATAACAACATAGTTGGACCAATGTGTCAATCAGTGATTCTTTTGTCCTAAGAGCATGTTACCTAACGCATATTATCCAAACGTAAGTCTAGGTCAGTACTACAGTGAGTAGATAAGGAATGACACAACGTTACCCTGATATTGCTGAAGTTTTTGTGTGTCTGCTTTGTGGTGAAATAGTCAGTGGAAGTGAATACCCTAGGATAAGTATCCTGTCTGTTGCAGCCTGAAGCCTGAAAAAGACTGGTTTTCAATGTGACTCTGAAGCATGCGCTGCTTCTATACACACAGTGTGGTTTCCATGACTAGCTGCTACAAGACCAAAGCGCATTAAAATCCATGGAGTCTTCTACTGCTATTCAGATTAGCGCATTGTTCAGCATATAATCTGCACAAACCGCAACTTTTTTTTACCCTCACAGCGACTCCTTTAACATCCATGAAGAGATGAAAAAAAAACAAAAAAACACTGGAACACACACACACACATACATGCACAAACACAATTCTTCCGCTTCCCCTCCCTTACTGGTTGGTTATCTACCCTCTCCATACACACATAGACTTGAATACACTACTGTACATGTCTGATAGTCACAGCTAGTCATGATCATTCTTTGACCACGAAAGACACAGCAGATCTAGAGGTTGTATGTGTCTTGGAATCACAGCTATTCATGACCATTTCTGGAACATACACAACACCCAGGGGGAACAAACACCAGATTGAAATCGCTGCAAGACAAACCCCAGTGAACAGTTTCACGATCTGCATCATTCGCCGCCGCAGCCTCACTCACAGACAAGACGACACATTCATTCCAACTGAACAGTAAGCGACGGACAGGCTCTCTTAAGTTTCTTTTCAGACTCTATTTCTTCTGCCGTAGGGAAATATCAAAGGTGACAAGAGTCTAACATTGCGTTTAGTGTGTTGATACATCTTCCAGCACCACCACCTTAACGGAAGTTGCAACAAACCAACAAAGCAAAGCTGATGGACTAACCAGCAACATCGTCAGACGTATGACGATCACCATCATGAAAGAACACAGTAAGGTGACAGGAATGATTAAGGTGGCAATGCATCGACTAGCATCTCTAACATCTTAACACCAATGCACTGATCATCAGATCCACTTGGAACTGACTTCAGCTCAGAGAAGACAACCCCCCCCCCCCCAACACCTCCCTTTCTCCTCCCCCCTCCTGCCACTTACCCCAAACACATCCACAGTCCTTCATATCTTCCAAGTTACAGGGAGGTACAGGTACACTATTTGCCATTCCATGTACTTTCAACACTTTCAGATAAAACATACGGCAAAATGATGCGCCTTCTTCTTGGCCTAGAAACTTCCCCCTCCCATGCACTTTACCTTCAGCCATCCATGAAGGCTTTCTCTTTGCAGGGGAGTTACTGTTGAGGTTAACAATCCACACTCCCACTATCTCTTATATGTTCAAAGTGAACCTATCTAAATCAAATGTAACATCATCTTACTTCTGCTCCCTTTTTCATCAGCTGACAAAAATCCCTTTTTCTCAGGCTGTGGAAAAAACCTATCAACACACACACACACACACACACACACACACCACACACTCAGTGTGTCCAATCAAAGAAACATCGATCTCTTGAAGATGAGGTCTGGAATGCACTTTACAGAAATCGGATCACAATGACAGGGTGTATGATTCTGCAGAACACTGACACTGGTCACAATTGACTCGTACATCAACCCAACAAACACACACATAAATACAACACAGTGTAATCCCCAGTTATCGGCAACATCCCCATACCCTAAGCAGTCAGGCTTTCCAAACGTCCGCACAGTTCCTTCACAAAATGGTCACTTCCATACCATCCCCCATCTCCACTCCCTCCTCAGCCCCCATTCCCACCTTAATCACACTCCCCCCCCCCCCCCCCCAACCCTTCCCTCTTTCCAGCTTTCCACCCTGTCCATCATCCTACACACAATCACCTACAAACGTCTGACTTGTTCCCAAGGGACATGTACCTGGGAATTATTAAACAATCTCCATGACTGCATGTCATCTTAGCAGCACCCAACTGCATGTGGGGCTGTTCTGTGTCAATGTTTAGTCTTAATCCTAAGGACAGCAACGTCTGGATGGAGGATTACCATAAGGAGCAAAGAAGCACCATGGAATGATGTGATGTCTGTACACATGAATACACTTCACATTCAACATGAGCAACATGAACAGGCTGGAAATGTGGAACCTCATATCACACGCGTCTGGGACTTCAATTCAATCATTAATGTTTTCAGCCCGGTTTCATCTGAATGCAGCATAAAACTTCCCTGAACCACATGCTTTGAGGGGCTGTCAAAACGTGGGAAACCATACGGACAGCAATCTCTAACATAATGTCTGATAAACTCTTGAGAAAGCTGGTACACTGTTGGATATGTCCCTGCATCGTACACAAATAAAGAGACCAATGGTTCACGTTTCAGGCAGAAAGTGTCTGGAGTTAGTTTCCTGCTCTGAAGTATCACTGATTATGGCAGAACTGTGCAGTATCCCACCATCTTTACTTATTCCAGTTTGACAAACAACAGCTACATACACCCATGCCTGTCTCTAACAGCATGTTTTCGGACATGCCTAATTTTCAACATCTGACAACAGCAAATTCTACATGTCTCCTTCCTTAACAGCTGATCCTGAGCATCTGACAGATATGTCCACATGCTGAGTGCAGCTTCCTCCCCATATACGGTGTGATATGTCTGAACATTCGCCAACGCTGACAACTCATCACAGCAGTTTCTCACAGCAGACAGACGGGTGGTGGGTGTGGGGAACAGTCAGGACTGGTCATCGACAGGAGTCACTGCCAGCACCGCAGAATGCAACCCTGGACGTTTTGTGATACTGACCAACCCACAGAGATGTGGAATGAACCAAAACACCACCGACTTGCTGACTAAATTACAAGAAAACATTCATGCATGCTGGCTGGAGAAAAAAAAAATGGCAGGGCAGTTCCCATGGACTCCTTGCAATGAAAACTACAGACCTTTCAGATATAGGCAAACAAACTGGGGGGTAATGGAACACCCAAGTTCAATGCACAAATGGCAAATCCATTCTCAAATAAATGATGTATTACTAAAATAATCACAACATGAGAATGCGACGCCGCTTAGCTGAGCCGGAAGTGTGTCTGGAAAAGAAAGTAAGCTGAAGGAAAAAAAAAACTCATGCTGTGCATTAAATCACTGTTCACTTACCTTTTATTTTGGAAAACAGTATTCCTGATTTTGCTAAAGAACCATTCAGCTAATTCACACACATCGCAAGGACTTTTCAAGCATTTATAACGACAAGCTGCCACTGCTCTAAAAAAACCAAACAAAACAAACAACAAACAACAAAAACCTCTCAAAAAAACCAACAACATGCACAAACACCCACCTCCACCATCCCTCCCTCTCCCTGTAAAAAGGAAAAAAAAAAGCCTGGGCATAGGTCTGTATGACATACCTTATACAGCATCATCTTAAGCGTTTCTCACTGTCCATTTCAAACACGACTCTCATAATCTGTTTTTCAACTGCAGTCATCCAATCTGCTAAAGAACCCAGTACTGATCTTTTCACAGCCGTCCCATAGACACATGCAGACACAGACAGATACACACACACATACATATGCCCCTAACAATTTTCAATTGCCATGCTGTACCAGATTTCAAATCACAAGTACTTTCAATTTAATCTGAGGACTCGCAAGGACTAAAACACCCTCTCCTCACAGCCCTGTTTTTTTTTCACCTGCAAGCAGCAGCATAAAATGTGAGGCCAGCCATGAGTGAGACGGACAGACAGGGGTGGGGGTGTGGGTGGGGGTGGGGGGCTCATTACGTCTTGCTCCATAACAAAGGACATGACACTTTTCTGCCATTTTTCACTGCTCAGCGATTTATCTATTCCATAACACCACACAATTTATCATCAGATACTAAAAAAAAACAAAAAAAAAAAAACCGCAAAACCGTTTACGTGGAATGCACACCTTTAACCTTTCTCTCCTGTGCAGACAAACAAGCATTACAGCATGCTGGTGGGGAAGGAAGGCCCCATCCCTGTACGAGTCTGACAAAGATGACTCATCATTTTGGGGCTTCACCTGAATATCACGCACACTCAAAAGCTGAAATCCATTCACGGAGAAGCTCTGACACTGATCCACAGATATGGGGGGGATCCCTGAACAACTCTAAAACAGACATTACAGTTACCAAAGATTAACATGTGCAGAAGAGGCATCACTGAAAAAAAAAAAAAAAAACCTGTTAATGTGTCTCTTCTCAATGCCAGTCTCACATTTTTTATCTTCCCACCCACCCCCATCTTCATCCCTATCCCAGTATTTATAAGCTCAAGCAAGCTGAGAATACAATTTGCATGTTAGTGTACACAGTGACTGTAAAGTTTTTTTTTTTCAATAAACATGTTGACTGTTTCAGCACTTCATGGAAGTACCAAGTTGGTTAAGATCATGATATAAAGACGTACATACATCTGGGGCCATATCCTTCTGTTGCCTGACAGACATACTACCTCATGAAATGTCTACTATGTGGTTTACTAAAGATTGTTCTTCTAACCGTTTTTAAATAAGCAGATTTCTTTGTCGCTGTGTGACACCGGCACACTAGGTTGTTAACCACTGTGATGAATCAGAGTGAAAAGCACACACATCATGACAGTCTGTAGTGACTTGATGTGGAATGCATGTCAGTACAACACTATGTTAATCTGACAGTGTTTTCAGTCAGTCAGTCAGTCAGTGGAATGCATGTACGTATCTGTGTGAAAGTGTGGTGAACACATTTTTTTTTTTTTGTGGAACGTATACAGATATTTATGTGTTAAATTTTTTTGATGAATTAACACGGAATGCATGAACACATACTCAGCTATGTAAATGTCTGTGATTGATTACTTTTAATCACAAACTTACCCGTATACATGTCTGTTGTAAATAAATGTGGCAAGCATAATCATCTGTTTTTATGGTTGTGGTGATTTTATGTGGAAAGCAAACATATTTGTATACTTGTCTGTTGTCAATATGGAAAGCACATATATGTATAATTGTCTGTGATAATTAATGTGGAAAACATGCATATACATATAAATGTCTGTGGTGAATTGATTTAGAAAGCTTAGATATCTGAGTAAATGTCTGCACTGAATCAATGTGGGGGAAAAAACGTATCTGTATAAATGTCTGTGGTGAATTAATGTGGAAAGCATGTATGTACGTATGACTGTCTGTGATGAACTGATGTGGAAAGCAAACTGTGTCTGTATGTGACCGTGGATCATCAGCACCACTTTCAGTAATGCTGGTGCTGATATGTGGTAATTTAGCATGAGACCACAGCATAGTCATAGCAGTAAACTATAAGCACCTATCAGCTGTGGTCACATGCGACTAATGAATTTATCTAAATCTGCATTGTTAGAGACTGAAAAAGCCCTAGTTTTGACAGCAAGTCATCTAGGCTATTACGTGGCAAGAATGTGTGTTTTAGAAGTGACTTTCCCCATGCAAACATGATGAGTCAGCCAGGTTCTTCACACTCATTACAGAATTTTGCTCAATCAAATTTTGAGGAACAATGTTTGACGATTTGATGTTGATAACGATTCATTCAACTTTCAGAGGCATTCATTAATTAATGCTCCAGAACTTTATAAAGAATGACTGAATACAGTGCACCAAAAATATAAGAAAAATCAGGTTTGGCTTCTTTCCTGAGCTCTTGCTTAGTGTGTACTGTATTTTTTGTGTGTGTGTGTGTGGGCTGGAAGGGGGGAGGATCGATGTTCATGTTTTACTTGTATGGCTCTTCAAAACGTTTTTTTTTTTTCCAGTAACAGTTACATCCCACCAGTTACAACAACAACAAATACTGTGTATTACTGTTAAGTATAGTATTTTGTTAAGCAGTATTCATGAAAGCACATGAGAAAAACAAGCAAACATGCTTGCAAACAAAAAATAACATTTTCTTAAACTTAAGTTTATTACTCATTGATGGAGGAGGGCGACTGAGCAGTTTCTGAGCAACAGCTTTTTTCAAATCACCTAACTAAACCTCAGTAAGGTTCTTGCCATGGCCGTTTTCAGCAGTGCACAGCAGCCTTAGTGGCTATTCAGTGAATTATGCTGCCTTCAGACAGTTAGTGCTGAAAGGGTTAATTTGGAATGCGTACACATCGGTATGAACAAAAATGGTAAAGTAATAATGATGCCTTTATGAATGTATTCGTTATGAATGTCTGTCAGGAGTTAACGAGGATCAATACACATCTGTACATTAATGTAGTTTATTGGATGTGAAATGCATACAAAACTGTAAGAATGTCTGTGGTGAATTAATGTGGGATGCATACATACCTGTGAATGTCTGTGGTGAATTTTAATGTGGAATCCATACATATCTGTGTGAATGTCTGTGGTAAATGTTAATGTGGAATGCATACATTTCTGTGTGAATGTCTGTGGTGCATTAATGTGAGAGGCATACATATCTGTGTGAATGTCTGTGGTGAATTTTTATGTGGAATGCATACATTTCTGTGTGAATGTCTGTGAATTAATGTGGGATGCATACATATCTGTGTGAATGTCTATGGTGGAATGTGGGATGCATACAAATCTGTGTGAATGTCTGTGGTGAATTTTAATGTGGGATGCATACATATCTGTGTGAATGTCTATGGTGAATTAATGTGGATGGATGATGCACAGACATGTGTATGAATGTCTGGTGAATTAAACTGGATTCAGACACTCTGTATTAATATGGATCAAACATGTGACTTGGCGAACGTCTATGGTGAATTAATGTGATGCATACCTATGTGCATCAATGTTTACCGTCGGTTAATGAGGATGCATACATATCTGTATGAATGTTTGGGGTGTATCAATGTGGAGCGTTTGCATATCTACGTCAATGGTAAATTAATGAAGAGTATATTAATACATCTTTATGAGCCTCGTGATAAATAAATGTGGAATGCATACATATCTGTACGAAAGTTTGTGGTGAATCATTGCTAAATGCATGCCATATCTGTGTAAATGTCTAAAATGACCTGATACAGAACACTGACATGTCTGACGATCTACGGTGAATTACGGCTGACCGAACACACACATCATAAGACAGTCCATAGTGATTTACTATGAGACAGGTCTACAACTTTGAATGACACAGCAATTCAAAGGGAGATAACTGACTAGAAGGAAATGCCAATCGCTGCAGTGCGCAGTCACAGCTGACAGTGAAGGCACTGAGCCAAAAACAAAAACTGAAAAGGAAAACGACATCACCAAGCCTCCTATAAAACCATCTTGGAGGTGGGAGATAGGTTGTGGGGCAATGAAGGGGTGGTGGTGGGTGCAAGGGGAGAGTATGTGTGTGTGTGTGTGGGCAGAGGTTAAAACGCATCATCATTCCATTCTATTCCAACAACAACAGCAGCAGCAAGCAACAACATCAACAACGGCTTTGCATAGTTTATACTCTTTGCTGGTCACATCCTCCCTTCACAAACGCCCACAGCACTCTGGGGTCCTGTATTTTTCCCTCCTGTTTGAACGTGCTATCTAAATACACACCATACCAACAGGACAAGAATTTGATCTCGGCGAATCATTTTAAAAACAAAAACAAGAAAAAAGGGCTTACAAAGTATTAATTCATTCCACGGATGGATGGATTACAGGTCATTCAGTTTATCTCGTCTCTAAAAAGTCTCATGCAATAATGTCGTACACAGCCTTGGAACTTAGCAAAGACCACCACCACAAAAAAGGTGAAAAAAAAAAAAAAAAAAAAAAACCACCCAAAGGTGGAGAAGTAGGAGCCACTGAGGAAGCCATCACACGACGGGGTTGCCATCCCTCTCCTTGTTCTGCCTTTCCCCTCTCCTCCTCCTCCTCCTCGCTGCTGCCCTCCACCTCCTCGGGCGGAGTGATGGAGGGGTTGACGTCCATTTCTGACACCACCAGGCGAGCGATGTCGTCGCTGATACTGCCGCTGCTGTCATCCTGCAGGCAACAGAAACAGAACAAACTTCTGTCATGGTCATATATATAGGGAAAGACTTCTAAACACCAACCCTCTCCAACCGCATTCAGTGCCTTCTTCTCAGTTTAAAAAGAAAGGTTATTAGTTCCACAAGGCAATACAGACAAACAGATTACAGGACAAAACATGATGCATTTCGACCTCTGCATCATCTCTTCAGGCAAAAACAAACAACATTTAGGACAACGAAAATGAAGAATGAGCTGCTTCTCAGTTTAAGAGCAGCACAAAAAAAACACTCTGTTGACTGTGGCAGTTTAAGTGGATGAAGGTGAAGAGAAAAATCAACAAAACCATAAGCAGCAAAAAAAAAAAAAAAAAAAAAAAAAAGAAACCCACATTACGGATGTTGGTGCACTCAGTTTTATTTCAAGATAATGTCTTGGGCATGTTTTCCTTTGTCTGTTTCAAACTGTACTGCTACAGAATCATTGCCTTTGATATATTCCTGTTTGCCAGAGAGAAAGCTGAATTCATATTTGACCCATCTGCTGTGAACACAGATATAGAGTCAACACAAGAAAGAGCAGGTCCACATGTTTGGTAGACAGAACTGAGGCAACACATAACTGCACTCCCATTGTTCTGCCCCCCCATGGCCCTAGAATGAATGACGTGCTTGCCCCCCTCCCCCCTCCCTCCATGAGAGTTACCACATTTCAAGCCCCCTCCTCGGTTGCAAATTCGCATTAAATGTCCACAGAACCTGTCAGTCAACTGTCAAGAGACTCAGCTCCACTACAAAAGCCATTAGAAATGCACACTTTGACACTTCCAGCATTACAAGGCGTGATCTCACAACCACTGGCTCGTAGCCAGTGTTTGGCCATGACTGTCAAGGGGTGTGGGGTACTCAATCATCTTCTGGATTCCACTACATTGCACTGGGTTTCCTTGGTCATGGATGATTGAATTGATGCAGCCAGCTGCCACAGTGTGTTGGAACACTCCCACATTTACTTTGTGGAGAAAGTCTTGCGATGAAATTGGTACATATGAGATTCGTGTTAGTGTGTCTGAAGAGATACAATAACTGTTATGTTATATATGGCTGCAACAACAACAAAAAAAAGTTGTCAGAGCCTCTCTAAGAATTCATGGCAGTTTTTCAGCATTTATAAATAAAAAATCAAACTTGCTGTGTGTATTATGGGCTGTTAAGCATTCAAAGGGCCACAACTTGTCAACAGCACTTGATAAGAAGAATACAGTGGCTTGCTTGCTTATTTCCATCTAGCATTATGACACAAATGCATCTTTCCTTCAATTTTATTTCAGGTTTCTTTTTCATAGGATTCTCACAATTTTTACTGTGATCACAAACACTAATAACAGGGAAAGAATTTGTCTTATGAGAAGAGTGAGAGCTTTAGGGAGGGGGAGGAGGAAAAGGGGACTTGGGGGGGGGGGGGGGGGGGTAAGGGAGAGGAAAAAGTGGTAGGATGCATGGGTCAAGCTAGCTTTTGACCGAGAGCATGTTTATGCCTCACTGTTGACTGAATCAACAGACTGTGCCTGGGCATCTCATACATAAACTTTACGTCCTTTTCATTCAGGTTTTTAGAAACTATAAAATACCATTCTGGTTGTGATAGACAACATTCTACACATTGACAGTTGGGAAAAAAAAAAAAAAAAAAAAAAGAAACAAAAGAGAATAGGGATCCTTATTTTTTTCCGACAAAATCTGAAAGTGCTGTATTTTTTCAAAATATTTCTAAAATCAACTTTGGGAATCCAGACACTACATTTAAGAGAAATGAATTCCTGTTAAAAATCAGGAGAACTGGCAACATGTATATACTACTATATTTGACACTAGGTATACATTTTACTAGTATTAAAGACTGAATCCAACAACCAAGATAATTCCCATGAGAAAGCCAACAGGATCGGTAGTATACTGTGAGAGATTTGTCGCAGACGGTTACGAATCAAGCCCTCCATCTTCAGCCGCTCTGTCTCTTCTGCCTCCATAAGCTCCTCTTGCTTCACCTGCGACACACACATCATCCACACAGCTTTCAGCTTCACCTCAAAGCACACAACAGGCAGAAAAAGTTCTAAGCCACAACTGAAGGCCAAAAACATACGCTGACCATATGTACAACACATGAACATGCATACACTCACATACAAGCACACAAACACACTTGTAGTTTATAGTACAAGCCAGGGACCCCCCCCCCACAGCCAGTTCCTCTCGAGGACACCCCCTCACCCCCCCCCCCCCCCCCACCCCCCCACCTGTGGCAGCTGACAGCCCCTTCCATGAAGCCTACCATCCTGCAGATGGACAAAGAGTGGGTCTGGCATCAAAGTTTGGATTCTTGGTTAAACCTCTCCTCCACTGCCTCCCCTTCTTCATGGGCAGGGGGAAGCCCCCGAAGGGCTGACCAGATCCTTCCCAAAAAGCACTACTAAGCGCAGTGTTCACAAATCAAAGACACAAAGGGCAAGTATGAATCACACCACCGAAAATTTTTTTTTAAAGGGAAGAGCTAGACAGAGAGGTACAACCTGCGATTTACTTGTTGACTGCAGGCCACAGGAATGAGGGGATAGGTAACCAACCAGTTTAGCACTCCGGAGAAAATAGTTCTGACTGGCTAGCAGATGAGAGAGTCACTGGAAGTGACTTCAGAGGGCATTAGCCACAAAAAATTCAAGCTAACAGAGAGCAAACATACCAGTAAGGGCTTGCATCACTTTGACATGGTACAGAATATGACTTTCAAATAAACAAATAACGGGGAAATAACATGGGCAAGTAACAAGTCCTATATCACTAAGACAGTGACTAAAGAAGGATTCCAAAAGGATGGGTTGGTAGAAAGGGAGAAGGAGGAGGCAGGCAGACAGACAGAGTGAAAAGGATGTTAAAGTGAAAGTATTAAATCCGTCACTGGAAGCAACGAGAATTGTTGTACGTTGTGGACAGAACCATACCATATATCAGAGCGCTGATGAGGCGGCGAGTCGGAGTGATTTGTTTATACCTGACTTACATCTCTTGGTAACTTCACCATCGCCCAGTCCATAAGATTGTGATGTTCTTTCCATGGTGTTAAGAAGATCACAAAATTACAGGTGGTATTCCATGTAAGAAACCTTTGGTGGACTGCCACAACTACAAGAAGCCGTAACTGGTTTCAATGTTTGGTTTGTTTAAATTTCAATCTTGTTTCTTACTTGTGTTTACGAGAGAGTATGAGTGTGAGTGTGTGTGTGTGTGTGTGTGTGTGTGTGTGTGTGTGTGTTTGTGAGTTTGATGTTTATTTTTTTTAATGCTATACTGAATTCAACATATACTGAAGGATTTCCACCCAAGCCACACGCATTCAATGACAAAGTATTAGTTTGTGAGTGTATATACTGGCCTGAAAGGGTCAACTGGGGAAGGCAAAACAACAGTCACTCTCACCTTGCTGCTGGTACTTTCAGCACGTTTGCGGAAGCTGCCAAGGGCAGAGGTGGATGAAGGACCAGCTGATGGCACAGGGCTGCGCGGAGGACTGAGGTTGCGGAAACAGGATACATCAATGCTGTCCGTGATGGTGAAGTACTCTCCATGGAGTGGTGTAAACACCGAGCAAAGGTCACGCACTGCCGCCGAGGGAATGACGTCCGGGTCAGGGGTGGTGAAGGCATCCGTGGAGGTGTGGATGGACGGGTGGGTAGGGGGAGAGGGGTCAGGGGTCAGGGCGAGATCGGGGTCGTGACAGGGTGACCTTTGTTCACATTCAGAGCTGCTGATGGGAGACAGGTCCAGCTCGGCCAGGCGCGGTGTCGTGGCAGTGCTGGTACTGCTCTGGATGGGGGCCGTGGAGAAGATACTGTCAGCCACCTCCCCCATGTTCTCCCGGTGATCGGCCACGTGCACAACGGGCTCCTTGAAGCGGACGACCGGACTGACCATGGAGCGGGAGCGGGCCCTGGTCTGCGCCTTGTTCACGTCCAGCAACAGCTTGTTGGTGCCAGAGCGCCGCTGCTGCAGGCTAGGTGAGGCATCGGGCTGATCCTGGGTTCTTCTTGTGCAGCACAGCGCTTGTGTCCGACAGCGTGGCTCTCAGCGACTTGTCTGTGCCCTCACCAGACTGACCGTCCCCTGGCAATGTCTGGCCATCACTCTCGTCGTCGTACGGTATGCGGGAGAAGGACTCCCCGCTGAGCTGCCGGGTGCGGGAGTAGCTGGTGAAGCGTTGAAGCTGGTCCTGCTGGATGGGTCGACGGGAGTGAACCAACAGTGGAGAGGGCATGCACTTCAGCTCCCTCTGTGGGCATGAAAAAAAAGGGTGTCAAAACACGCATGTAATACTAATATCTGAGTACACAGAAAACGCTAGCCCTAAGTTAAAAAATATGCAGCAAACAAACCTACGATAACAACAAAAACAAAGCTGTCAGCTTCTGAGCTGATGAGATAGGCAGTAACAATGTTGCAGATTAAAAGCCAGATGCTTGCCCAAGCGCAAGCAGTTTACAGATAGAACTGTGAGCGACATGGTGGCAGGAAGAGTTTGTGGGGGGGGGGGGGTGGGGTGGGGAGTACAAGAAAGACTGCAGGACACAGGTCTGAAATGGAACATCTCTCAGAATCTCAAGGCTGGCACAATTTCAAATCGAAAGTGACAGCCAAGACAGCCCCATGCAAATGAAGGCCATTCACAGATCAAATCACACTGAATGAACTGTACAACAATTCAATGATTTTTCTCAACATTTCAAACCAAACGCACAGTCAGGCATGACCCAACACCTGTTTTGACTGCACAGAGAAGGGAATCAACTAAACACCTGCACACAACTTGAGGTCAGGCAGACTCTCTCACTTCTTCACCTGAGTTGATACTTGGTTGATTTCTCACAAAATCAGTGTTGTGGCAGGGAAATGTGCAGTCACTGAAACCAACAGGACCTGCATGGAATGTCTACCGCCTCAGTCACAAAATTTGGCTAGGCAGAGCAAACATGTTGGTCACAACTTGCACCAGTATGAAATCTCTCACCTCTTCATGCCTGGCTAAACTGTAACTGTTAAGAATCATGGAGGCAAATCACATCTTGCATACGTGTTTAAGAAAAGTGAACACAAATTTGTTATTACATTTCCCTGTCCTGGGATACCATATTTGGAATGAAGTTCACGACACCTACACTGCCTCCTTCCTCCCTGCCCACTCCTACACATCTCCTCACCTCAGCTGTGGTGCCAGTGGACAGGGTGTCAGTATGCCACGACGACACGGAGGGGCCGGGGCTAGGACCTCGGCCTTGAGGGTCTGTGTCCATGTCCGACCCATCATCCTGAATCACACTGCCGGAGTACTGAGTGACTGTGACACCTGGCACGAGGCCGGCGCTGCCAGGATGGGGCGACTGGCGGGACAATAGGGACCTCATCAGGATCAGCATTTCATTGGTGCTGGCAGCGATCTCCTCCAGGCGTCCTAAGCGGTAATCGATGGTTTGGATGGACAGGCGAAGGGAGGTCTCTTTGGTGTTGACATCTTCCAGACGAAGCGACATGGTTTCCACTCTGAAAGCAAAGGGAAGTTTCGCTGACACCATGGACGCACTGGTTCTGACTTACAAAGACAAAACACCATCTTCCTTAGCACACACTTTGTTCATGATGAACTGAAATCTAAAGTGGTGGGTACAATTACATTTTTTTTTCTTTCTGGTGACAGACATCTTCAAAATTTTGTCAACACCCATTTGTATTCAGCAAAATATTACTTCTTCAAAATGAAATGCGCAACTGTTAGTTTCTGACATCATCATCATGCAACTTGTTTTTTTTAGTAACAGTGTGTAGATAGCATCACAGGGGGGAAGGAGAGGGAGTCGGAGAGATGGGAGAAAGAGAGAGGAGGAAAACAGGAGGAAGAGGGAGATAGGGGGAGTGAGAGGAGGAAAAAGGAGAGAGACAAGAGAGAGAGAGGGACAGACAGAAAGAGAGAGACAGACAGACAATGGGAGAAAAAAAAAAGAGGATGACAAACATATGAGGAATGAGAGACAGAAAGTAAAGGTGGAAAGGAAATAAGAGAGAAAGAATGACAGAGAAGCATAATAAGAAATGTAAAAAAAAAAAAAAAGCATGGATTCATGCACCCACACAAGAGCTGAAACAAGCAGTCACCTCTCATTGATGATGCGGACCCTTTCATCCGAGGAGGACATGTATTTGTTTTCTTTCTCACGGAAGTAATCCTCCATGCACTCCTCTTCAAAGTCGTGCAGCTTCTCTGTGTCGTCACGGGACAAAAACAACTCTGCCCACATATCAACAGTACATGCTTCATTCTGTGCACTCTTCTACCTACGCACCTCACTCAATTTAAATGTCAACTGGAGCCCACCTCGACCGCCCTCTGATTACCTAGACTACCTAGACCCACGTGTTCTTTGCATCTGTTTCCAATGGCCAAATCCTTACTGATTTTGGAACTGGAATTCAACATTCCTGTCAGTATTGACATCTACCTGTAATACCTCCCCTACCTGTTCTCTCCCTCCCACCCCCACCCCCTTCCGTTCCACCCTTCTTCCATATTCAACCCTAACTTTTATATGCTCACAACAATACCCCATTTTGAACAGTAAATACTGAGCAGTTTTCCTTTTTTTGTGACTCAGTACTCTTTCTGCCCATCACTGCAAACTGGGCACTGTTCAACTGTGAACTACAGCCATTCTTCTCCAGTCTGCAATACATCACCCCCAACAAGGCTAAAGGAGGAACTGTTCTCTTACAGCCAACAATCAATTACCCTAACAACGTCAGCCACCTTTTCTTTCCTTGGTATTTAACGCATTTACTGTCTCTATCCTCTTTTATTCTCAAGGTATATGAAACAGAAACACTTCTTGTGTTTCGTCCTATTCTTCAACTGCCGTATGAAATGTTCATCATTCTTTTATCCTCTCTTCTTCCCATGCTTTTTCAATCATTTATCATCATTTTGTTCCACTGGTACATGAAGAATTCATTACCTTTCATCCTTGCTTCTTCACATGCTAAGTAAAAACATTTCTCATAGTTATTTTAATGCTACATGAAACATTCAAAACATTTTATCCTATTTTATTCATGTTATGAAAAAATACTAATGAAAAAATACTAACATTTTATCCTATTTTATTCATGTTATGAAAAAATACATGTTTCATTTCAATACTGCATAAAACATTCATCATCTTTTATCCTCTTTCATTCACATACTTTATATAACATTTCTAACTTTTAACGCTCATTTATTCCCATGCTACATGAAACACTGATTATCTTTGAAACATGTGCAACATGAAATGTTTATAATTTCTTATCCAGTTCAATCCCTACTCTACAAGGAACATCTATCATCTTTTATCCTGATTCATTCTTATGTACATTAAGCATTCATCATCCCTTTTTAACCTGCTTTTTAACGAACAAAATAACAGAAGTACACAGTAAAATAATAAGGTCACTTCTTCTTCAGCATTCCAGTATCTGGTACCGTGTGAACTCGTTTTACCCTGTTGGGATACTCACACTATACTTGAGAGCATAATCAGTTCACTCTGACTTCACTGAGTGCAGAAATCTGTGTGAAGAGAGTTTGTGGAAAAAGATAGATAAAAGATATGGTAGACAGAAAGGACAGTAGACGACACTACAGCAAAAGAAGGTGACAGAGTTACTGAGAGCGAAAGGATAAGGGGATGTTACTAGCACAGAATGTCCAGAAGGACGGGGAACTATTTGTACAAAAGACCCCCCAGTATCCCCATGGGGGGAATATGGTCCCTGTCAATATAATGGTTTAAACAGTGAAGAAAGTAGCAAAGCATCTTGGTAACACTGACTGAGGCCGTTGTCGAAGTAGTCCCTCTTTCCCTTGCATCGTCGGCGGATGTACTTGAAGGCCAGGTAGAGGTGGTTGATGAGGATGAGGGAGGGGGGGAAGTTGGGCCGCAACTCATACTCCACGATCAGCTGGTAACGCTGGAACATCCAGATCTCCCGGGAGTAAGCGTTGTTCTTGATGAAGGTGGCACTGAAACATACACCATTCACTTGTTGGAAATTACATCCCCATTCATCAGCATTATATACAGGCAAATGATTTTGGTGACGATAAGTGATCACGGATTCTGTCATTGTTAACTTCATGTTCACACTGGTGATATGAATACATTAAAAAAAAAAAAAAATCCACCGTCTAACCTTCCATGCCATTTCATGGCATTGCTCCAACCCTGCTCATACCAGCACCCTGTCCACAGCCATCTACAAGGAGCAGGCAGTATCAAATCATCATGAGACAACTCACTAAATGAGACACCCCACTGCTGCAGTCACTTTGGCGATGTTCAGGTGTGGATCATAAGTACACAGGACACGACCGAGTAAATAGCCCATTGAAAACAATGATTGTTTAGTCACAGAGCCAGCATAAGCGAGCATCCTTCTCCGGAAAGTGCCACCACATCCTCCAACAGTCTCCATGGACTTGCCGATACCCACATCTTTGATATGAGCTCCCCCTGGGTATTTCAACATGGACAAGAATTGAAAGTGAGATCACCATGACAGCAGAACATGTAGGATCACAAAATCTAAGACCTTTTTTTTTTTTCTCAAGGCCACGGAATATGAGACTTCTTTTTATGTTGATTACATAAGGATGAGAAAGATCGTGCTATCCATTCTGGTCAAAGACTACATGACAGGGCTTTACACATTTTCTGTCATAATATGTTCAGGCATTACCTGGCCCCAGAGATACAGACACAAGCAGTGTTGGTCAGGCAGTTTGGGCAACATCCTCTGAGATGCATTTATCAAGTGGATAAAATATGACTGTGTGACTATGGTAACACCTGCTTAGATGAAAACTTTCAGACTCATGCTCCACTGTTCACGGCTCAGTCTCAGTGCACATTAATGTCATGTTTGCTTTGTTTTGTATGTAAGTTTGTAAATGAATGTGTACATGTGTAGGTATACGTTCATGTGCGTATGTGTACATAAGTGTATATTAAAAAAAAATTGACTGTGTGATCCACTCTGAGCACAGACTGGTCTGTGCAGAAAAAAAATCCTACAGACGAATGCCACTGACAGAAATCAAACCCACCACCTTCCAGCCTATACTGTACTCACTTGAAGCGGGCGATGAGCAGGTTGACACCCAGGATGTTGGCGATGAGCAGGTAGATGCACATGATGGCTGGGGACACCCAGGCTCCGTAGATTGAACAGGTTGGCTCGTTCAGCTCACAGGCTGCACAACAGTCACAGGGCCTCACCTGTTTAATCTTCAACACAGCATCTGCATCCTCAGGCTGATATCAGTGAGCATGACAGTGGACGCTCTTCGCCAACCAAACATGTTCAACACAAAATCCAACCTGCTCATCAAAATGTTGCTGCTTGGCATATTTTATTAAATTTGAAACCTTCAGTGGCAGATCCTGTTCTTGTTGGCCTCATCTCACAATACCGAGAAGATGCCTTTCCAGTAGAAAGAGAAATAAATTTCTTCCCATAAGAACATGAACTGACTTTTCATTTAAAAAGAGAAAACTTAAAATTTACCCCAGCAACAACTTTGTTCTACAAAAAAGAGAAACTGTGCTTTTACATTAAAAAAGACAAACATGAACTGACTTTTCATTTAAAAAGAGAAAACTTAAAAATTTACCCCAGCAACAACTTTGTTCCACAAAAAAAGAGAAACTGTGCTTTTACATTAAAAAAGACAAACATGAACTGACTTTTCATTTAAAAAGAGAAAACTTAAAATTTACCCCAGCAACACTTTGTTCCACAAAAAAAGAGAAACTGTGCTTTTACATTAAATAAAGACAAGCAGGCCCTTCCACTAAAAAAAGAAAGCTGCTTTTTTCAATTAACAAGAAAGACTAGATTCTCTCCATTAAAAAAAAAAAAAAAGACTTATGATCAGTTTCTGACCACTGTTTTGCCATTTGCCAAAAAAACTACAGTCAATCTCTGACAGCTGTAGTGACAGTGCCTGCAGAGACTACAGTCAATCTGTGAGAACAATTGTGACATTGCCAGCAGTGACTTTATGGCCTATCTCTGACAATTGTGACATCGCCAGCAGTGACTTATGACCTATCTCTCTAACAATTGTGACATCACCAGCAGAGACTTATGGCCTATCTCTGACAATTGTGACATCACCAGCAGCAGTGACTTATGGCCTATCTCTGACAACTGTGACATCACCAGCAGTGACTTATGGCCCATCTCTGACAACTGTGACATCACCAACAGTGACTTATGGCCTATCTCTGACAACTGTTACACTGCCAGCAGAGACTTATGACCTATCTCTAACAATTGTGACATCACCAGCAGTGACTTATGGCCTTTCTCTGACAATTGTGACATCACCAGCAGTGACTTATG
>JADBJO010006191.1:62500-85000 GCA_016801955.1 Conus betulinus
CCATGTATGAAGCAGGGAAAACTTGACAAGTAGCAGCTGAGAAGCGCAACTACAACCTGACATTACTAGGACTTAGCGAGACGAGATGGCTACAATCCGGACAAGTCAGGTTATCTTCCAGAGAGTTGATCCTCTTTTCAGGCCATGAAGATGAAAACTCTGCACATACAGAGGGAGTAGCAATTATGTTATCAAAACAAGCACACAAAAGCGCTAATTGGGCACACGGCCAAGGATTGTGACTGCAAGTTTCAGAACAAAGAAGAAAGACATCAAACTAAACATGTGTACAGTGCTATGCCCCAACCAACAAACATGATGAAGAGGACAAACATAGCTTCTACAACAGACAGACTGCAGACTATACTGAACAAGCTGAAGGACAAAGATGTCACCATTCTCATAGGAGAACATGAATGCCAAGGTAGGAGGAGACAATCGAGGATACAAAGAAGTTATGGGCACCCACGCACTAGGTGACATGAACGAAAACGGTCAACGACTCGCAGACTTCTGCGGGATGAACAACCTAATCATCGGTGGCAGCATTATTTCCACACAAAAGGATTCACAAAGCAACATGGGTGTCACCAAATCATGAAACTGAAAATCAAATCAACGACGTCTGCATTTCCAAGAAATTCAGACGGCCGTTGCAGGATGTTAGAGTGAGGAGAGGGGAAGACGCAGCATCAGACCATCACCTTCTGACAGCAAAAATAAAGCTAAACTTGAAGAATAACCCAGTGAAACCAACAGGAAAAAAAGAGAAAAGTTCAATGCAGGGCTATTTAGAGAACAATTCTACAGTGACTCATTCACACTGTCCCTAAAGAATAGATTTCAAACCCTACCACGACCTACACACAGAAGATACAGACATAGGCACCCACTGGACAGAAACAAAAGAATCTGTTTATCAACATGCAAAGAGGTTCTTGGATCAAAAAAGAAACATCACAAAGATGGATCACAATAGAAATCCTGGAGAGAAAAAATCATGAACGGAAACAGGAAAGAACAGATCAACAGAAGCAGATCAAAAGCAGAGAAAGCAGCAGCCCACGCAGACCACAACGAAACCCACAAGCAAAAGTGAGATGGAGTGTGAAAAGAGACAAGAAAATGTATACTGATCTGCTTGCAGAAGAACCAGAACAGGCTGCCAACAGCAGAAACATAAAAGCATTCTACGATACGACCAAGAAACTCGCAGGAAAGTTTTCCAGGCCAGAGAGACCCATTCAAAACAAACAGGGAGATATTATTACAGACCAAGAGGGACAACAGAAGGGCAGAGCACTTCGAAGAGTTACTAAACTGCGGCAGAAATTGATCTGCCAATCAATTGTGATCCACCAACCAGAGAAGAAATCGTCAGTGCTATCTAGAAAATGAAGAATGGAAAGGCAGCAGGCCCAGACACAATTCCAGCAGAAGCACTAAAAGCTGACATCGACACTACTGCAGACATTCTACAACCCTTTTTGAGAAGATAGGGACATATGAAGAGGTCCATACAGACTGGAAAGATGGACACATCATTCAATTACCAAAGAAGGGAGATTTCAGCAACTGCGGAAACTATAGAGCTATCACACTCCTGTCAGTACCAGGCAAGGTCTTCAACAGGATTCTTTTAGAGAGAATGAAGGATGAAGAAGACAAAACACTTAGGGACCAACAAGCAGGCTTCCGGAAAGAACGCTCCCGCACAGACCAGATTGCCATGCTAAGGATCATCATGGAACAAACTTTAGAATGGAACACTTCACTCTACATAAATTTTGTGGAGTTTCAGAAAGCCTTTGACAGCAGCTTGCACAGAGACAGCTTGTGGCAACTACTACGGCACTATGGAGTACCAGCAAAGATCACCAATTTGATCCAGAAATCCTTTGAAGAAGGAATAGCATGCCAGGTGGTCCACGCGGGAAAGACAACACGTCGATTTGAGGTGAAGACTGGAGTCTGCCTGGGTTGCCTCCTCCCACCAGTCCTGTTCCTTCTGGCCACTGACTGGGTGATGAAGAGGACAACGGAAGAAAAGAGGAATGGCATACAGTGGACACTCTGGACCCAGCTGGACTTCACGGACTATCTAGCCCTGCTCTCCCATACCAGATAACAGATGCAGGGACAAAACATCAGACCTGTCAATCTTTGCAGCAAAGGTCAGCCTTACCATCCACCAGCAGAAAACCCAAATACTAAAACTTAACATGGTCAGTCCAGACCCTGTGGTACTAGATGGAGCCCCACTGGAAGAAGTCAGCAGCTTTCACCTATCTGGGGCAGCGTAGTCAACCAGCAAGGAGGAACTGATGCTGATGTGAAAAAACCAGAATAGGGAAATCAAGAGCAGCCTTCATCACTCTGAAAAAACATCTGGAAATCTTGACTAACCACCACCAGGACGAAAATCCGCCTCTTCAATTCAAACATCAAATCCGTCCTCCTATATGGATCAGAGACCTGGCGAACCATAAAAACTACCACTCAAAAACTGCAGACATTCGTTAATAGCTGCCTGCGAAAGATCCTCCAGATCCACTGGCCATAGACAATCAGCAACAAAGAGCTGTGGGAAAGAAGTAACCAACTGCCAGTAGGGCAAAACATCTGCAAAAGAAGATGGCGGTGGATAGGACACACGCTCCGAAAACCCCCAGACAACACCACCAGAAAAGCCCTGACCTGGAATCCTCAAGGCAAAAGGAAGAGATGAAGAGATGAAGACCAAGAAACACCTGAAGACGGGACCTGGAATCGGACACCAGGCAGATGGGTTACAGCTGCAGCAAATTAGAAAAGACTGCCCAGGACCATGGATGGTGGCGGGCAGTTGTTGATGGCCTATGCTCCGGCAAGAGCAATGGGCCTAAGTAAGTCAGTCAGTCCAACTTGTCACAGTGCCTCCTTCCAAAACTGAACAAACACCCCTTCCCCCTCCACTCTTTCACCAGTGCTGTTCTCAACAACTATCTTTATTTCTTTACAAAAAAAAAATCAATAAATAATAACTACTTGAAAAAAGGGGAGATGAAGAAGAGTATTTGTAACACTGCCTCCTTGCAAAATTGAACACCCCTTCCCCACCACTCTTTTATCAGTGCTGTTCTCAACAATCATCTTTATTTCTTTACGAAAAAAAAGGATGATAACAATAAGATAATATTTTTTTTTAAAAAAGGGGAGATGAAGAAGGCCTAAAGTCTCTGGCTGTTTACTGGGCACAGGAGACAGGGCAGTGAGCAGTCACAGTGACAGCCCACCTTGGGCCATTGCCACAGTATGGGGTCCTCATGGTATTGATTGGATTGATGGTAATGGTTTCCTGATTTAGGATCTCCATTCCATGCCCCCTCCCATTCCATTCCCCGCCCCTTCTCTCCTTCCCTGACTCCTTCCATCTCCCCCTCCCAAGTCCTTCATCTGACTGACAACAGGTCAGTTTGTTAACCCAGAGGAGCCCACAAGTGCGATCTGTGATGCATTACCACAATCTATTTTGGTGAAATGGTGTTTACTTCAAGGATGAACACTGACAAAAGAAGGAAAGCAGCGGGTCGGTGATCCACGGTGCTATCTCTGATGTAGTACCACAACCTAATTCTGTTTCCCTGAAATGTGTTTTTACTTTAAGGCTGAGCGCAACAAAAGACGGGCAGCCATGGGCTAATGATTTAAATTTTAGGTTTTTCTACCTCCCCTCCCTCCATGCAGTATTCCCCCCAACCTACCCACCCCCCTCCCCCCCGTCCCCTCAATTTCTCTTTCACTGTTTAAGTGTAAGATGGAGGATTTCAAAGCATGTACTTCAGAAACTGTGCCATTACAGTAACAACAACTGAACAAGAAGTATGATGAATGACTAATGAACATTAGTTTTACCACTGTAATAAAATAAAGAATCATTTCTACTGCTTTCCCTCCAAACGCCTTTTGTCCTTTTCCTCTCTATGTTCCACTGTCCCTTTCACCATCTCTCTCACTCTGTGAGCATACAAGACACTATATCATTCTTTCTCACACCTCTTCCCCAAGTCTCAGAAAAAACAGTGAGACTGAAAAGTGTTTCCTTAAGTGAACGATTTTCTATTCAACTGAACGTCTTTCGATCAGATTGATCAACTTTCTATCTGACTGAACCAGTTTCTAACCAACTGAACAACTTTCCATCACAGTCAACGGCTTCTGTCTGGCCGAAGAACTTTCTGACAGAGTGACTTTGTATTTCAGTGAACGACTTTCTAACTGATTGAATGACTTTCTAACCGACTGAATGGCTTTTTATCTAACTGATTAAAAGAATTTCTTCTCACAGACCACTTTCTATCACACTGTCTGAATTTCTATCGTACTGCATGGCTTTGTATCACACTGAAAGACTTTCATTCTACTGAATGACTCTCTACCAAAGTGAATGACTTTCTATCTTACAAGATAATTGTTCATTTTAGTGAATGGTTCTATCAGACTGAATGATTTTCTGTCTAAGTTTCTATCTGATTAAACAATTTTTTTTTTCTAAGTTTCTATATGATCAAATGATTTATAAAAAAAATCTGAATGCTTTTCTACCAGACTGAATGACTTTCTACCATACTGGATGAATTTTTATCAGACTGAGACTTTTTATCAGACTGAAAGATTTTCTTCCTGACTGAACCGCTTTCTGTCAGACTGAATGATTATCTATCTGACTGATCATTCTTGTGTTTAATCACGTGTAAGGACATATCTACTTTAAAAAAAAGGGCATATCTGATTTCAAACACACAACATTTACACTCTCACTCTCTTTCCCAGGCTTCCTTCATAACATTCAGTAAACCTGGATCACTCAGGTAACAATGATGTTCATTCCACACATCAACCAACTGCACATGAGAGAGAGCCATGACTGCCATTCTTTTGTGTATTGATTTCCTATATTTTGGGAATAAAAACGATGAAATGTCTATCTTCAGGTCATACAATACACTGGAGCCATGGGGGAGAATAAGGAGCATGGAAGGTAAGTGGTGAGAGAGGGAGATAAAGAGGAGGGAGAGTGAGAACAAAAATGGGGAGGGGGTAGAAGGAGAAGGAAGAGGAAAAGGGGACAGGAGCAGGTTTTAAAATAGGATGACCTGCAATCAGTAGGTTGGCCCCGAGGTCAGGGATGTTTGTGACACTGAAACCATACTACAGGGTCAGGGTATGGGGTAGGAGCCTGTAGGAAAGGTGAGGTAGAACAGCTGGGGGTGGAGGGGGGTGGAGAAGGGGAGGGGGGGTGGGGAGCTGGAGAGAGGGAGGGAGAGGAGGAACAAAGGACAGGATGAGGGAGGAAGTGGTGTGCACATGCTCAGTTCTCAGAGGCCATTCCCCTCACTGTCCCTTGTGGAATACCCCCACAGGTCAAGATATAGGCTGCCTCCCTCTGACCCGGGCCTAGTATCTACTGTTTCACACGAACACGCACACACACATGGATGGGTATATCACAACGTGTGGTCTAGAGTCAAAATATTCCGCTAATTCAAGAAAAAAAAAAAGGTACAGTTATGAAAGCTTTTGAACGAAAAAGACCACTGTTTTGACTCTTTTTCTCTTTTTTTTTTTACGGTAAGAATATATTACTTCATTAAATTTAAAACTAGAAAAGCTCTCTTTTCTGTTGATAGTGCTTATCATTAATCAAACATCAGCAGTTCCAGATTATTGGCGAAAAAAAAAAAAAAAAAAAAAAAAAAAAAAACCCAAGATTAACTGATGATAATTTCAACTATCTTCAAAGGAATGGAAATCACTTTCATTGCTGTATATTTTTGCATGCAAGTGAATGAAACCTTGAGACAATACATCAATACTAAAAGATCAGCAGATTAGAATGACTGTTTCTGTTAATTCCAGACATACCTCTTCACAATTCATGACAAAAAAAATCGAAAATAAAAAAGAATACATCATAAGATAACAAACATGTGATCAAGTTAAACGAAAAACTGTATATACTTATTTCTGTTTGAAATACGCATGGGCAAGCCATTTTACATGAGGAATGTCAAAGTTGGCCCGGCTGATCTGAGACAGAAACTATGACGAAGTGATGTGAACAACTGGAAAAACATCATCATCATAACTTGACGACAAGTGATGTGAACAACTGGAGAAACAACGTCATCATAACTTTCTCTTGGGTAATCCTAGCCCCTCCTGGTAACGTTATTCCTTAAATGTCCATTAACTAAACGAGTATCTCACCTTTTTTTTTTTCTTTTTACATTAAATTTTCTACAACTTTTGCGCAGAGTACCTGTTAGCAACTTTCACAAAAATACTTTCTTTGTATATTAGGCAGTTCGATGCTTATCCAACTAATACTGACATGGGTTGATTGCTCTCCTATGCGAGGGTTGGCAGACAGCAATTAATGGCTCTCTGGTCCTCAAGACTCCCCACGGAGGGAACGTCCATCTCCGACAATAAGATCAATACCCCCTTCCGTCTCTGGCTCTAATGATTGGTTCTTCTGATTTAGCTCACAGTCAGCAGTCGTCTTGTCTCAGACAACATTGTGGACAAATGCACACCTCTCGCAACTTGACGGCTGGCTGCTGTGAATGGTCACATGACTCAACAGCCGTGGACAGGGAACAGTCCAACTACTGCACTGCTGACAACCCGCAACAGTCAACAGATGGTTCCGACACTTTCTTCCCCCTTTTTTCGTGGGTATACGTGATTTGTGTGACATTATATCTCATTTGGTTGTTCAACTGGTGGCTGGTGGTTGAAGTCTATGAAAATGGACATGACGAAAGCAAAATGCATGGACACAATGTGCGAGTTAATTCTGTTATCATACTGTGCGAAAAGCAAGCAACTCACCAGGGTGAATGGTAACACAACCTCATGTGTTTCATCGTTTTTTTTTTTTTTTTTTTTTTCTCTTTTAGCATCTGAGCAAGTTTTTGTTTACTACTCGAAGCGGATTTCTGTGTGTCTGTTACTGACACAGACTCCTCTGTTTTTCTGGGGCTGTTTAACACGCACAAACTACATACTGCACTCTGGCATTCTGCTACTCTTTAGCTTCTTCCAACGACGCAGATTCCTACTAAAAGCTTAGGGAGAGGGGGGAACATGAGAACGGTCTCCAAATACAGTAATGTCTCCAATGGGAAACATCTTTCAATCAGGTATGGCCATGAAGATAGCTGATGACTTTTTCTGGTCAAGAATAAATGATTAATTCATAACTGAAATTCCCTACAAGCTTTTTGGCCTCAACAGCATGCTTTTTCCCTAGGAATAATTCTTGACTTTCCCCCTGAAATACCTGACAAAGTTTCTCTTGAAACAAAAGTTGCCTTCACTCTTAAAGCAACTAATAGTTTTTTTCTCCTGATGTATCTGATGTCTTTTCTCATGAAATGACTGAAAACTGAACCAAAATTAATCAATAGATTTCTATCAAAATAGTTGACAACTGTCTCTTAAAATAATACTTAACTGATTTTTGTCTTACAGATTTTTCTTCCAAAAATATATGACATTATAACTTTGAAAAAAAAAAGACATGTTCCCCTTGAAATATTTGATAATTCCACCTTTAAATGACTGATGTCCCCCACGAAAAAAAACTGCTGAATTTTCTCTAAAAATGACAGATGACTTAGGTTTTGAAATCACTAATGACTTGCCTTTTAAACAGTTCATAACTTTTGTGTTAAGTGTATAAATAACTGCTGAATTTTCTCTAAAAATGACAGATGACTTAGGTTTTGAAATCACTAATGACTTGCCTTTTAAACAGTTCATAACTTTTGTGTTAACTGTTAGCTTTTGTTCAAAACAAATGATGCCTTAAATCTGGAAATATTTGGTGAACTTTCTCTTCAAACACCTGAAAATTCATGCATAACCTCTGTGTGTGTGTGTGTGTGTGTGTGTGTGTGTGTGTGTGTGCGCGTGCGCGTGATTGCGTGCGTGCTCACATGCATGCATACAAGCATGTGTGCACACATGTGCCCTGTGTGCATATGCATGTGTGCGCACATGTGCCTATGTATATGCATGGGTGCGTGCGCGTGTGTGCTTGTGTGTGTGTGTGTGTGTGTGTGTGTGTGTGTGTGTGTGTGTGTGTGTGTGTGTGTGTGTGTGTGTGTGTGTGTGTGCATGCGCACATACACACACAAATGTGCAGTCATGGATGTGTGTTTCTGTTTTTCTAACTTCATACTCTACTACAGTTTAAATCTTTGTCCAAAGATCTGTTACACATGTGCGTGCGTGCATGCATGTGTGTGTGCATGCGTGCGTGCATATATGTGCATGCATGCGTGTGTATATGTGCCTGCATGTGTGCGTGCATGCCTGTGTGAGTGAGTGTGTGTGTGTGTGTGTGTGTGCATGTGTGTGTGTGTGTGTGTGTGTGTGTGTGTGTGTGTGCGCGTGCGCACATATGTGTGCGCGCGCACATGCATATATTATGTGCATGCTTATATGTATGTGTGCAAGCACATGTATACACTGACACTAAAAGTGACCATCCTCTCTGAATACGATCGTCAAAGATAACGTCCACCTTCTTTTCAGACAATCATTTTCTCAGGCCCAGTCTCTCTCTCTGCTACACACCACGTGTGCTGCCCTAACTAGAGGGCACTGGGCACCGGTCAAGATAAAGTGAACGGTCGTGGGAGCTGACGAAGAAGTAGGACCAGCTTGACGGCAGAAACACTGGACTGACTGTGTTCACAAAGACTGCAGGAAAGTGAGAGAAAAGGAGTTTTAAAGTCCTACTTTAGAGTTTCTCGGTTGAAGCTGCGACAATGATGATGATGAGGCATGTCTTCAACAGCTGGCTTCAGGTGTATAAAAATCTCTTGATTCTCAATAACAGCTGAACACAGTGTAACTGTTTCAACTCATTTAAAAAGATAGATTTTAAAAAAAGGAAGGGACAGAAAAAAAAAAGCAGAAATCATTAGCTTTTTGAGCTGCAAAGATAAATCCACTGTAATACCTGCAAGAGGCATGACAAAGAAACTCCATACTTACTGTTTATTCTCATAGGAAATCTTGCTTGCCTCTTTAGTCAATAATGGAACAGCAGTTTCAAATGCCTTCCTCATGTGTCTTGATGAACACCGCAGCCCAGCTTTTGTGACATGTGAATGAAAGAGACATGCTGGAGAGGCCGTTGACTGTGGCAGACAAGCTTGTCACCTGTTTTCCCACACCAACAGTGTCAGACACAGAAGACAGACACAAGGCCGACAAAACACTGTCACGAACAGGTCAACCTGTAGTGCCATATACCCATTACATGTTTTTTTAACCTCCTGCATCCTGATCAAGTACTGACTGACCCTCATGGAGGAACATTCAACCTGCAGATCTCGTGTTGTAAACATACAGTAATCAAAAAGACAGGCTGAAGACGAATCTTCAGTATCACACCAACAGAAAGACAAATCTAGAAGCAGCAAGCCAGCCTTGTTCAGCAGCTGACTACACCACGGCTGGCATCGACCTCTGGTGACAGACTTCAGACTATACTACCGTTAATATCACTGTAACTTCTTAAACTGGTCCCAGCAACAGTCTCTTGGTCAGTTCATGCTGACCAGGCTTCAGACCATGGATCAGCCCCCTACCCAACACCTGGACCTCCTCCACAGACTGGATCCCAGCCACGCACTGGGCCCCACACGACGGACTGGACCTACACCCATGTCAGGTCCGCCTACAACGACTGGATCCCGGCTACAGACTGGCCCAACACTACAGACTGGTCCAACGCCTCCATGCAGCCCCACCATCTGTCCCCTACCCTCTACCCATCACTGGCAACCTCAGACACCCCAACCGCCAATCACACCGAGCCTGTCCCCTCAATGGCCGAGGTCCTTCGTGGGATGACACCATTCCGAGTAGCTCTGCTGCTGGTGACGTGGCTGTTCCCCCTGGTAGTGGGGGTAGGGGTGATGGGCAACGTCGTCAGCCTGTGGGTGTTGCTGAGGCGAGGGATGAGGCGAACATCGGCATGCAGGTCAGTGACGTCCTTTCACGGTGTGTTGTTAGCGTTGCAATGAGGAACACTCTGGTATGAGTACCCTCACAAACAAGCACCAGGTGCGACCAAGTATCATAGGATAGCTTGTATGACTTTTCCTTTCTTTGTTTTTGCTGTCTCATCTTCCATTCACTCTCAGGGGCATTACTTCCACACTGCTCATTCCCACTCCTCCATACACAGCAATACATCATCTTCTGTTCACTCTCAGAGGCATTACTTCCACAATGCTCATTCTCACTCCTCCGTACACAGCAACACATCATCTTCTGTTCACTCTCAGAGGCATTACTTCCACACTACTCATTCCCATTCCTCCATACACAGCAACACATCATCTTCCGTTCACTCTCAGGGGCATTACTTCCACACTACTCATTCCCACTCCTCCGTACACAGCAACACATCATCTTCTGTTCACTCAGGGGCATTACTTCCACACTGCTCATTCCCACTCCTCCGTACACAGCAACATATCATCTTCCGTTCACTCTCAGAGGCATTACTTCCACACTGCTCATTCCAACTCCTCCGTACACAGCAACACATCATCTTCTGTTCACTCTCAGAGGCATTACTTCCACACTGCTCATTCCCACTCCTCCGTACACAGCAACACATCTTCCATTCACTCTCGGGCATTACTTCCACACTACTCATTCCTACTCCTCCCTACACAGCAACACATCATCTTCTGTTCACTCTCGGGCATTACTTCCACACTACTCATTCCATTCCTCCATACACAACAACATATCATCTTCCATTCACTCTCAGGGGCATTACTTCCACACTGCTCATTCCCACTCCTCCGTACACAGCAACATATCATCTTCCGTTCACTCTCAGGGGCATTACTTCCACACTGCTCATTCCCACTCCTCCCTACACAGTAACACATCATCTTCTGTTCACTCTCAGGGCATTACTTCCACACTGTTCATTCCCACTCCTCCGTACACAGCAACACATCATCTTCTGTTCACTCTCAGGCATTACTTTCACACTGCTCATTCCCACTCCTCCGTACACAGCAACACATCATCTTCCGTTCACTCTCAGGGGCATTACTTTCACACTGCTCATTTCCACTCCTCCGTACACAGCAACACATCATCTTCCATTCACTCTCAGGGGCATTACTTTCACACTGCTCATTCGCACTCCTCCGTACACAGCAACACATCATCTTCCGTTCACTCTCGGGCATTACTTTCACACTGCTCATTCCCACTCCTCCGTACACTGCAACACATCATCTTCCGTTCACTCTTGGGCATTACTTCCACACACTGCTCATTCCTACTCCTCCTCCACTTTCAGGCTGTCTTCTTGTGTGTGGCTGTTTTAATCATGCTATGTTGGCAGCACTTTCTATTTATCTGACTTCAGAGAATCTAACTTCTTTTCAGAAAAATGAATACTGTACTTCTGAGAGTGTGTTTGTATGTCGGTATTTCATACTCATGCGATGTAATAGCTAGACAATGTCAAAGGTGGGAGTACGTATCTTTACCTCTACAGAAAGAGGAAAAAATAAAGCCGATCTAGGTTAGACCTTGGTGGGCTGCAGGGGGAAAAAAAGCTCTTGAAACAACTGGGAGCAAGTATTTCTGAATTAAATTCTGACCATGAACTAACTCCTCTATATATCAGTGACAGTCTGAGGACTTTACCGATTTTCCTTTCTTTTTCTTACTGTAGTGAATTTATGATATACACAGTGTAACTCTAAGGCAATGCAATATCACTGGCTAATCAAAACCCATCTGTGACTGGTTGATTTTGAAAACAATCAGCTCACGGCCTAAAACAAGAACTGTTTTAGCAAAAATGTTTGCTCTTGCAGTCTAACAGACTGATCTTCTCCAGTTCCATAAACCAGAAATGCTGGGTGAATCCAGATGATCTGTCAATAGGGTGCATTTGATTTATTATGTGCATGGATCAGGATGGAGAAAAAATACTGCATGAAAGTTCCCACCACCCCTCTTGTATAAAAAAAAAAAAAAGTAAACAAGGGACATTTGAAAATGTTATTTCCTGATCGAAATCAGCTTATATCTCAAACAGCCTAGCTGTGACATGAGGAATGCTCGCTGATGCACACGTTGCCTTACAGGTACTTGGCATGCCTTGCTGTGGCGGACATAGTGGTGCTGCTGGTGTCTGCCCTCAAGACTTGGGTTCGTGTGGTGTGGGGCTTTGAGCTGCTCCACGTGTCCAACGTCACCTGCAAGCTCTTCATCTTCCTCACCCACCTGTCCCTCATGGCCGCCGCCTGGCTCATTGTCGCCGTCACACTCTCGAACGCTTCCTGGCCGTGTGGCTGCCTCTGAGGGCAACACAGGTGTGCAGCGTGGGGAGGACGAGGGTGGTGGTGGTGGCCATGCTGGTCCTCCTGGCCCTGATCAACTCCCATGTGTTCTGGACGGCGGAACTGCTCCCAGTGTCCTCCGGGCGCTCCCTGAGCTCCTCGGGAGTGCAGTGCTCCAGCTATGCCTACAAGACGCTGGCGTGCGAGGTGTTCCCTTGGGTTCACCTGGTGCTGTACTGCTTCGTGCCGGCCACACTGCTGCTCAGCCTCAACAGCCTCATCCTCTACAAGCTCTTCCAGCACCGCCAGGCCATCCCTGCCACTGACATCGACAGCCGCAGCTCCCGCTCCTCCTCCAATCGCACCACCATCGCCAACAACATCCAGCACCAGAACCTCCTCCCCACAAAACGATCTCAGCTCAACCTGCTGCTGAAGGCGAAGTGGACACCGGGCCCTCCCCCGTCTTCCTGCAGCTCTCCCATCAGTTCCATCGCCGCCTGGCTCCCATGCTGTTGGGCGTGTCCTTCTGCTGGCTCTTCCTCACCACCCCCCAGACCCTCTACACCCTAGCCGCCCCTCCACCCTCCTCCATGCAGCAAGCGTCGGTCCAGTTCCTGGTGAAGACAGTCTGCTTCCTGCTGATGTATCTCAACCATGCCATGCACTTCTTCCTCTACTGCATGACGGCCAACGCTTCCGCCAGGAGCTCAGGCGAGGCCTGGACTGTGCCAACAACAGTCACAGCACCCGTCATCTCAAGAAAGGCTTCCGACCGAAATGGCCCGCACATGACCCTGCTCCACCCAGCGACCCCGGGGAATGTGAGGCAGGTGAGGAAGGGGCAGCTGCTGCTCTGAACCAGCCATATTTGCTGTGTGCCAATGACACGCACGGCAGCGGCGAAAAGGCCAGTCAAGACTGGCTCAAGCTGCAGTCACATGATCAGAGAGAACCCCGACCTCCACATCCACCAGCAACATCAGCTCCTGCGCCTCTACACAGCCAATGGGAAATTTACGGAGAGTCACTGAACCATAGAGTGCTCCGCATAATTACTAACTTCTAGACCTGATGTGCACAATTGTTGACATGATGCTATCAGCACTGTTTCAGTCTCTATGACTGAAAAAAGAGACCAAAAAAAAGAGCAAGTCTTCTGCATCAGTGACTGTCCAAGAGACAAGGTTAGATACTTTTACTGAAAAAAAATGATGAGTATAAAAAAAAAAAAAAAAAAAAAAAAAAAAAACCCACTCTAAATCTCTAACCATTGAAGAGACCTGATGAAAATAATAAGAATATATAAAAGACTACAGGTAGGACGGGATTAAGAATTTGAGTAGAAACCAGAATGAGAAAATCTGAAAACAACAGGATAACAGAATTACTGATGCTAGTTGCAGTACAGGCCAGAATAAATGCTTGATGAAAGACAGAAGGCAACAGCTGATACTAAAGATACCTGAGATCAAAAGTGAGTTTAACAGAGAACCTAAAATAATAAGAAATGACCAATAAAGGACAGGCCAGAGTAACAGATAATGATCAGAGAACAGATCAGAAGAAAGGATGATCAATACAGGACCAAAAACAAGATGAAGAACAGTCTGGAAGAAAAGTAGATGAATACAGAATGGACTGGAATCAGAGATGATGAATATAATGTATGTGCTAGGAATTCCGCCAACCAATATGCTGGCTTAAAGCTGCAAGAGAGAAAGCAATCAATCGTGTTAGACGAAAAAGATATTTGTCATGCCTCCCCCCTCTCCCCCAATCCCCCTTTCCCATCCAACAACCCCATCCGCTCCCTACCCCCTTTCATCTTCTTTCCTCCAGCAGAAAAAGGCTGTGACGCTCACACAGTGTGTAACCGACATCAGATGGGTGAAGCAAAAGCAAACGGCCCCTACAGCTGCACCTCTGTCAATTCAATCAAGCAAACGTATTTTCCTTCTTTGCTTCAGCGCAGCATCTTCAACTTGTGACGTGCATGCATGCATGCAACAGTTCACGAACCTGTGGCTGGATGCTGTCATTTTTGGCCATCATTTCATCTTTCATGCAGGGGGGAAAAAACTATAGACAAGAGTTGTCACTCGTGACACCGTTTTGTGAAAATTGCTACAGACATGTCAAAGACATCAAAGTGTGGTGCACACTTTGCTCTACACAATATAGGCCAATGCGTCATCAGAGACATGTGACACATATGAAGACCCTCACCTCCGTCATACATACATCACTGTTTGGGGACTGGAGGGATCACAGAAAATGTTCTGTTAAATTCCAGCCAGTGAATGTTACCGGCTAGAAATATGTATTTTGGTACTTCTGTTTCAAAACTGACAATTTACTCATTACTGGCTGCTATTTGCTCATTACTGGCTGCAACATACTAACAGTAACACTTTTGCTATGAAAACAAAATAGACTGGAATAAGACGTGGTGAAGAATGGACTGGAATAAAAACTGATGAATAAAGCCAGAGGGCAAATCAGAATAAGAGATGATGCACACAGGACAGACCAGACTAAGAAATGGTGAAATGTGGACAGACTGGAATAAGAGATGATGAATACAAAACAGACCCAAGTATGAGATGATATACAGACGACAAACCAGAATTACGGAAGACGGACAGAGAACAGACTAGAATGAGGCGATGAACAGAGAACAGACTACAATGAGAGACGAATCTGAGATGATGAATAGAGGACAGACCTGAGTAAGAAATTGTGAACAGAGAACAGACCAAAATAAGAGCTGATGAAAAAAGAACAGACGCAAATAAATGACTGAACAGTGGACATGGAAGAATAAGAGATGATAAAAAGAGGGCAGTCTAGAGTACGAAACTGAATACACAGGGACAGAGCAGAGACTTTTGACAGCAGACCAGCCTGACTAAAAATCTTTTGAGTCCATGCAAGATAAGAATGTGATAATAGCGCAGGGTTTGATGCAACACCCTGCTATATGACCACAGAGGGGGAGCCGGAATAGCTTAGTTGGTAGAGCGCCGGACACGTGATCCTGGGGTTGCGGGTTCGAATTTCGGTACAAGGGGATTTTTCCCTCGGAGTTAACGTTGGTTCTGACTCCATTCCCCATACAGTCCTTCGGATGAGACTATAAACTGAGGTTCCGTGTGTGAATGCATGCGCAACATCTTGCACACACGTAAAATCCCATCACCAACTTTTGGAAGAGAAGGCCAGTTTGGCCGTTGGTATGGATGACACGTTACACATAGCATGCACCTTCCCTGAAGTTGGAGTACGGCGGCCTTAATGGCGGGATAAAAAAAACGGTCATACACACAAAACTCCACTGCCTGTCCATACAGGCAGTGTCCACAGGAGTATCAGTGTGCATACGCAGAAAGAAAGAAGAAGGAAAGAAGTATGACCACAGATCAAAGGGGTACAGTGACTGACATTATGGCAGTCCCTGATCATGTGCAACAGGGTAAAGTTTATACGACCAGTCTAGTTCTCTATGCTGCTCTACATACGTACGCACCATTACCACCATGAAAAAGGCTGAATACCAGACTGTGCTGGAAGATAGACAGAGAACAGACTAGAATGACAATGGTACTATGCGTGCAAATGACGTTTTCACATCAAGATCCAGAATGACATACTTTCTCAAAACAGAAACTTCTTTCATAATTAACATTCTTATCCCCAACCACATGCAAAGAATGCAAATCATTTTTCATTATCTTTATCAACTGCTCAGGTTGCTGAAAGGGAGGAAGAGTGGGACCGAAATGATCTGTTTACTTCTCATTCTACATAGTATTATGTTCATCTTCCTTTTTCGTTTGAGGTGTTGGGTTTTTATTTTTGTTTGTTTGCTTGCTGTTTTTTTTATCTTTTTTTTTTTTTTAACCAAAAGCACTGACTTGCAGAGGCCAGTCTGATTCACATGGACATCTTTGTACTCCCTCAGCCATAAAACTTGACTAAACACACAGGATGCCAACTATTTTGTCCAATACTGGCATGATTGAAAAAAGAAAAAGAAATTAAATTGGCTGAAAACTAGAAAACTAATGTACCTATATGATATAACCTTCCTTGTGATTTTATTTATCTATGTATGATTTTGGCCAGCCAATAAGCTGTCCTTAGAGCTGCACTGTTCCCTGGCAATGGGCAAGCTTTGATTTGTGAGAGATATACAAGTGATCAATCCAAAAAAGTGACAGCCATGAAATAAGAATGACATCAGCAACTGCTGTGCTGGCCACACCCTGAGCTATAGCTATAATAGTAGCTTTAGCTTGACAACAAATTTTGGAAACTTTACCGTTACTCGCTTTTAGCACTGAAACCCAAGCAGCTATCATTCGTGGTGTGGCCGCCTCTACAGTAACTGATGTCATTCTTTTCATCATGCAGCTATAGTGCAGCTCACCGCTCAGCTCTCGACTCGCTGTGTGCCCACAACCTACTGCTGCCTGTTTATTCTTGTCAGCTAAGAGTCAGTGCAGTGTGGATTGTGCGCCTCTGGTTTCAGCTGCTGTTCATGCTGTTGGACAAGTGCTGCCAAGCGAAACACTCATGCCACATTTAATCAGACTTCTAAAATGTTCTTTGCTTTTGAACAGATTTGTACTCATTGTGCCAGCTCTTCTTTGAATGTTGTCAGCTTATGGGCGATTTCCTGCAGGCATGCTGGCAGAAAGCACAGCCACGCCCTGACCATCTGATTTCTACAGGACTGTCACTGAAAGTGAGTTGACTTACACTGTTATTGATGCAGGAAAACTTCAAAGGCAGAAACAGTAGAGCTCAGTACGACTACTAAGCAGTTTACCAAAGTTGCTGACTCTGATGACGGGATTAAGTACAAGACCCTGAGTTAACACATTTGGTATATGTATCGAACAGAATGTGCATGAGCATGATTCCTGTCAGCATGAGTGCAGACATCTTGTTTCGGTTTGCAGCTTTTTACCATGACTCATTATTACCTATCTGTAAATACAAGAGAGAGAAGGAGAGACAGAGACAGACAGACAGATAGAGAGGGAGACAGATAGAGAGGGAGTGCGCATGTTCTTATAGGCCTCACTGACTAAAACGATGTGTGAAATCAGACGTGTTACATTGACAGCCTGATTATCGGAACTTCCACCAAATGACAAGAACGGCTCAAAATGTTTGAGTGTTAAGGTGTGTACATGGTATGGTTCTTTACCCTTACCCTGGTGTGGTTCTGAAAGGTATATAGCAGTGCCAGTGGTGAAGTAACAGAGAGAAAAAAAATAAAGAAAAACAGCCCTATCTTAAACTGTGTGTCACCTTTTTTGTATGTACATACGAACACACACGTTGAATGAAGGTCGCAAAGAACAGAACAAAGAAAACAACCAAAAAAAAACAAAAAAACACACACACACATAAAAAAACAATTTCACTGACTTGGTATCAAACTGCAGTTCACATACCTGGAAACATTGTGGATTAACAGCAATTTTATTTTCGTCATGAGGAAGGTGCTTCCAGTCAATAAGACGAAGATATTTAGTCACCACCAGAAACCACACTAATGTCTCTTGTACTGAACAACAAGTACCAGCATTTTCCTTGACTGTTGAGGCATGGATTTGCTGTAAACAGGTACATGTCCCAAGTTTCCTCAGTAGATTTTTTTGTTAAGCCACAGGTTCGTTTTATTCAACCAACATATCAATCACTTAAATCTAAAAAAAATCAGAAAAAAAATCCAGGGGCTATGTAATTCATTGTCCACTGGCAAATGATCACTACCCCAGCCTTCCTGATTGTATGCCACACAGGCCTGTTTTAAATTCCTGATGTACTGAACACACATCACATCTTGTAAATTAACATCTTCACTCTCACTTTCATCTTCACAGAACCCTGTTCACAGTTTGTATGAGCAAAAAAAGTCATCAAAAAAGTCTTCAGTCATGATACCACCTCTCTGAATCATTCTAGGAGCCACCATTTTGAGCACCTTGAACTTGTACTCACACACCCGCACACTCTAATAAGCAACTCTGTCGACTAACACCTAAAAACAAACCATCACAACCATCACTACACACAATGAAGAAAAAGAAAAGAAAGTCAGAAAGGGAATACTGATATATTCACTGCCTGCTGAAATAAGATACAGATACATGCTTACCAAACCTTATCACAACCACTACACCCTGAACCGTCTGTCTGCCATTACCACTAAACTATCAAATCCTTCTGATACACATGTCAAGGATAACCCTATATTTTGTTATCATGCGGCTTATTTGGGTAATTTGAGCATAAAGACAGGCCATAAGAGGACAACACTGATGTAAAAGTGGTCAACTTTTGAAAACAGCTGTTATTCAACTCTAATTTTCCAGCTCCTATCAAGAGCGACTATGAGTCAGCAAATGGTGACTGTCCATTAAACATAATCGTGGATGATTTAGTAACCAAGGTAATGCTGAATAGATAACAACGGCTCTGAAAGTTGAGTAGACTGCATGGGTGTGTGTGCGGAAAAGACAACCAGACTAATACACAGGACATAGTGCCTTTTATTCACATACACACTCACACATGCATGTGCATGAGTGCACACGCACTCACTCAAACACACATACACACATGCACACACACACATACAACCACTGGAAGTCACTGACCTGTCTAAATTTCTTCACAGCCAGTGCGGCAACGAAGGCACGCACACACCACGCACGCACACACACATACACGCGTGCACGCACACACACACACACATACACATGCACACATACACACGTGCACACACACACACACACTCACTCACACACACACACACACACACACACACACACACACACACTCACTCACACACACACACACACACACACACACACACCACACCAACACACAAAATAAAGTGACTGACCTGTCTAAATTTCTCCACAGCCAGCGACGCAACAAAGGCCATGACATAGATTTCAGGCCAGCCCGGGACCTCCTTCAGTTTGTCAACAACATGAAGATGAAGACACACAGGAACGTCAGGTAGCCGATCTGCAACACCAGACACCAACATCAGTAGGGGGATGGAACTCAAAATCTGTACTCTTGTCAAAGACAATCAAAAAGGAGAGTACTGCAGACGTTACTATGGGGTTCCATAGCTGATCTCCAACACCAGACACCAACATCAGTAGGGGATGGAACTCTAGAATCTGTACTTTTGTCAAAGACAATCAAAAAGGAGAGTACTGCAGATAATACTATGGGGTTCCATAGCTGATCTGCAACATCAGACACCAACATCAGCAGGGGATGGAATTCTAGAATCTGTACTTTTGTCAAAGACAATCAAAAAGGAGAGTACTGCAGACGATACTATGGGGTTCCATAGTTGATCTGCAACACCAGACACCAACATCAGTAGGGATGGAACTCTAGAATCTGTACTTTTGTCAAAGACAATCAAAAAGGAGAGCACTGCAGACGATACTATGGGGTTCCATAGCCGATCTGCAACACCAGAGACTAATAAGGGATGTTGTTGTTGTTGTTGTACCCTGGCTAAAAGACTCCAGGGATCATCCAAGCAGCTGAAGTACTTGAACACTACGGTACAAATGCATCAGCTGGGGATGAAAATATTACATGTGTGACCGTTTTTGATTACCCTGCCACGTGGGCAGCCACACTCAGACTTCGGGAGAATCAATAAGGAATGGAACTCAGGAATCTTTTCCTCTTTCTAAGACAATTAAAAATCTTTTTTCTTCTTTCTAAGACAATTACAAAGGACGGTGTTGTCAACAATACAATGGAGATCCATCCCAGTCAGACACCGCATGACGTAGCTCTGTTCTATGCTTCCTTTCACAATGTATTTTGGCCCCCACCTGGTGTAAGGGAAACACACATCTGTAGTTTCTGTAAGGAAATTTGAATGACACTCTCAGAGAAGGTGTTCAGAGAATAAAACTCGAACCATACAGCTCCTGTCCTCCCATCTGAGCAGATGGCACACTCAACATTCAGACGAAGCTAGCTGAGGTGGAAAAATCATTAACAAATGCCTGTGATGGGACTCATATCCATGACCCCCCCCCCACCCCCGATTCTCAAGCCTGTTATTTCTACTGTAAATTTTATTCATTTGTCATGCAGCGCTTCTGTGTGTGTGTGTGTGTGTGTGTGTGTGTGTGTGTGTGTGTGTGTGTGTGTGTGTGTGTGTGTGAATAAGTGTAGATGTGTGTGCGTGTGTGTGTCTGTGTGTGCAAGGGAGTGTGTGTGAGAATCTGTATGTGTCTGTGTGCATCTGTGCGTGAGAATGTGTCTGTCTGTATGTCTCTACTCGTAGATATTACTCATCAGAACTGTCAATCATCAAAACTTAATCCAGGCATGCTCTTCTTCTTTTTTTTTCCTTTTTGGGATAAAAAAACACCCCATGTAGAACATAAACTGGATCAACAAATACAGGCAATCTGCCTGATTGCAGTCCAGTGCTCTTAAAGCATCAACATGCTTCTTGCAGTGCAAGTGTTCAAAAAACACTGTTAAAACCACAGTTAGCATAGTTCAGCTCTTTTTAATAAAGTGTCCAAGTAACACCGTTATTCCTGGCTTGTTAACTTTCCAAAATAATTCAAAAACTGATAACCAAAATTGCTTACTTTAACAGTCTTTTCAGCCCACTCCCATCTCCGATAGTTGACAATTGTGCCTTCCTCAAATGTCTCGCCCTGATTTACATGTTGCAAGACATCATATTTCCCCTCAAAAGATGAAGCCTATGCATGATGCACAACCACAAAAAATGGCTGAACAAATCGCAATCACCAACTATCTGATAGCCATAGAATTGGTCTGATTAATGCATGCAGAAGAGCAGCAATATACCATAACAGCTATGGTCAACATTGCCTTGAACGTAGTATCACAGAAACTTGGACTGGAAGAACTGGATATGGTAATGGACTCAGCCTGATTTAGCATGTCAAGATTTTTTTCCTAGTTGTTTGTTTTTTTTCCTGGCCTGTAAAGTCAGCTGTTTTCCTCGGACCAGGACAGTTGTCCAGCCTGTTTAAGGAACTTTTAATGTCTACTGCAAGCTTACGGGAATATTTGGGAGAGTTTGTATCTGACCATGTTCTTTGAAGATTAAGATGGCTTCAAATCATGACAACAACATCACCATATAAAACAAGCCGAGTGACTGACTTTTTTTTCTTGTGCTAGGTAAACCGTTTCACACACACGCATGCACACGCGTGCACTCACACACACATATGCACACCCACACCCACTCATCTAATATCACATAATTTTGTGAAAAGACATAACATGAAAGTACTACTATTACTACATACATACATGCACGCACACACAGAAGCAAGGAGCTAAGAACTCACAGTGTGAAGCCAAAACTTGGTGACAGGAGCGTTGTAAAACTCGTAGATCTTCTTGCCCATCTTCAGCTGACTCTTCTTGCGCTTACTGGACAGGGCACTGGGAGAGAGGGCACTCACATCCAGGGGTAATGTGCCGTTCTCGTTCTTACCACTCCCACCCACTGGGTTCATGGCAAATGTGTCACACACTTCTCTCTCCCCCGCTCATCAAATCCTACACACACACACACACACACACACACACACACACACACATGCAGTTTGAGATGATTCCTGCGAACATTCGTTTACCCAGACACCTACCTGAAACTGAAATAATAGAATTCAGCAGCTTCCCAACTGAGCACTGGAAATGTTTCTTTCTTTTTCTTTTTCACATGTATAACATAACACTTCCAACCCCTCCCCCTCCTCCAAAGTGGTATTATTCGCACACCACTCATTCTCTCATCAACTCATTTCTGCTCCCCCTTACACAGCCACACACAGGTTTGTCATGTTGCAGGTCTGGCATAAGAAGTATACATGGTAGAATCTGGCAGTACATGTATCTCTACTGACACATACATAAGCATGGGTTTTCACAAGCACCTCTGTGTGCTACAGATGGCCCCATACATACACAAAACACTACATTTCACGGTTTCTGCTCATCTTTTTAACATTGTATTGAAGTATACTAGAGCCAATACCTAAAATGACAACTG
>JADBJO010006191.1:90000-122500 GCA_016801955.1 Conus betulinus
TCCACGACTACCTGGTCCTCTTCAGGGACACAGAAGGTATAGCAGTAAGGCACAGGAGATCAGCTCAGAACACGCACCTCTGACTCAAAAAGGTGAGGTCTGTTAATCTCATTCCTCAATGACCACTTCAGATATGGGAACACTCTCACATTCTTTCCATAGCAATTCATTCATTATACAGCAGGATTCTACTGTTGTTTTCTGAAGGCATGCATAAGTGGAGAAAGAAACATATACACAAAAGGGCCATTACTAGTGTTGAAATGTGGTCTCTAATTTTCAGGTAACTCCATGGAGACGTTTCTTATAATTCTTAAGACCGATGTCCATGCTGGGATGATTTTTGGCCTCATGACACTGATACTGAATTGGGAGAAGCTGCATGAAAGAAATGTAAAGAAATGTGGGGGGGGGGGGGGAGAGTGTGGTAACTGATGAAGACCAATATCAAAACCGTCTACAAATTGGTGATTACCTGCTGAATAAGTAACATTTTTGTTTAAAAAGCCTAAAATTCCTCCATTCATAGGAGATGAAGGACTGCAGCAATAATTATTCCTTTAAGTTTAGGGCATCAAAAGGACTTTGATAAGTTTTTTTGGCTTTCCGCTAGAAGATCACTCATGATTTTTCAGACCACACATTCTTTTCATAATGCAAGAAGAGGATCCACAATTGCAGACCAACCAAAAGTTGGCAAGAAAAAAATCTTTGCCTCTTTTCTGTTTGTGATTGATTTGTCTGAATGGAATTTTTACACAGATTCAACCTGTGATAACATTCACAGGTCTTTCAACTTTTTTGAAAACAGATCAAGTTTGCTCCACCTAACATGCGCTGGTCTGCATGCCAAGGGCCACAACTCTCCAACAGCATGTGCTCAAGGGGAGAATACCTGCTTGCATACGTTTCTGCTGTCCAGCAAAATGTTGCCAGTATGTCACCGTTTGTTACACTCCTACATTCCCACTGAAGGCCATCTTCCCTTGCGTCCATCTATGTTGACAGGTGACTGCGGCTAACGCATATCCAAAATAAAAGGAAAGCCGAGTCAAAACACTGACAATCGTATCTGATCTGAAGTCTCTCAGAGGGATGAGCATGTATGGTTATTCCGAAAAAGAAAGGCAGGGAGGGGGATGGGAGGCTTAAAGAAACAAAAACAGAACTCAGCAAAGTCTGAAAGGCAAACAGTTGGCATGTCAGTCCCTTCTGATTTTTGAGGAGCAGTGATCCTTACTTGTGTGTCTTCTCAAAGAGGATTCTGACCGTCACCAAGAAAGATCAAAGAGAAGAATACTGTGGGAAGGCCTGAACACTCTGGACTTCTAACCTCTTCTTCATTTGCCTCAAACCTAAACATGACTTCAGGTATATGAGGCAATGCTTCCTACAGTAATCCTCAAAGTATGTCTTAACATTTCTACTACCAACGCCATTCTTGTTAGCATACACAGAAACCACCAAAGCTTTGTCCAGATACGAGAGCATGACATGCATGTGTATGTTTCTTGCACGGAGTTCCTTTGATCTGCCAAGACCACTTACCATCCGCACTCTACGGCGCGACCTCTGTAAAGCAGGAAATCAATTAAACCATGGAGTCATTTCTCTTGGCACTCACAAAACACATAACTGAACATATACAAGAACAATTCAACCATGAAGCAATTTCTGATCATGGCATTCACACTACATATAGTCTAATTAAGTGTGACACAGCAACTGAACAAATGTATGAGCAACACCAGTTGACAAGAGAGCGGATGTTTCTTTCTCTGTGTACCAACAACAGTAACAAAGACACCTGACAGAGGAATGGCGCTTCTGACTGTCTCTCTTGGCTGCTGCAAACATCCATTGAAAATCTCATCTCTGACAACAACTGTGTGCCTAGTTCACAGACATCAAAACAACATGGATACTTGTGCACATAGCTGACATCAAAACAACATGGATACTTGTACACGTAACTGAAAAAGTGACTCAAACAGAATGTTTTTTTTTTTTACTTACATTTTCACTTAAGTCACTTTTTGTGTTTCAAATTGATCAATGTACAACATTTAGAGAAAAAAATGCCTAAACTGAAAATATTGCTTTTCTTAAAAAGGTTTTCATCTGTGTGTGTGTGTGTGTGTGTGTGTGTGTGTGTGTGTGTATATGTGTGTGTGTGTGAGTGAGTGAGTGCGTGCATGCATGCTCATTTGTGCGAGTATGCGCATATGCATTGCATGCGTGTGTGGGGGGGAGGGAGGTGTGCGTGTGTGTACACATGTTTGACGATTGTCCAGGTGGTGTTCTGGCAGTGATGTGGACAGCCATGCTTCTGTACACAGGACGGCACTTCATGACCTGTCCCACCACGTACCTGGCACTGCACATTCCGGCCACTGGTGTCTCGCTACAGTCGACAAAGGCCAGGTGAGGCAAAGAAACCTCCACATTTATTTAATGTAGCATAGCCCACAGACATACCATCCCAGAATCATCGGGGAGAGCTGGCCTCTCTAACGTAACACTGACACCATCAGCACTCCAACATGTTAAAACTGGCAGGACAACGAAAATCCACCTTTTTATGTCGGGTGACAGCAAACTCAGTTTTCTACTACGAAGCAAACAAGGCACATGTCAGTCTCCATGACTGTATGCAGCCTGTACATCAGAACAGCGACACTTCAAACAACGATGTTCCAAATAAAGACTCACTCCTTTGGAAGGCTTACATCTTCCTGGAGCATTTTCTCTCTTTCTAGCAGATTTCCTTCTACATAATGACTACATCTCTTTTTGTCCTGACAGATAGGTTCCAGTGGACTGGCTATGCTCACAGAACCTGACTGAGTGTGTTTTATTACCAACAGCAGTGAACTCTGCTCAGCAGGCCGCATCAGCCATGACATCACTGGCCAAGATGTGCCTTACCACTTATTCTGTGGCTGAGGTCTAACCACCATTTCTGTGTTATCATTAACAACGTGGAAAGGGGGAGGAAGGGGGAGAGGGCGGGTAAGTGGATGGGTGGGGGCTCTCAAGGGGGCGGAACAAACAAGGCAGGCAGACATGCAACTTCACATCGTCAGTATCCGGTTGGGGTTTCTGATGGAACAAGGACGGTTATACTAATTTGTATGAAGGGTGGTGGGACTGGGCAGATGACCTGGATGATGATGACAGAAGAGGGAAACATCTCTCTTGCAATAGGTGTGTGTGTGTGTGTGTGTGTGTGTGTGTGTGTGTGTGTGTGTACGTGTGTGTGTGTGTGTGTGTGAGCGTGCAGCATGCATGCATGTGCATTTGCATTTGTGCGAGCGTTTGTGTGCGCGTGTGTGCGCATGCGCACTCATATGTTTGAAACACTTTTGGATCTCATTATCATGGGGATGACAAAAATAATGATATCCACCGCAATGAATGGGCAAACTAACAAAGTTTTTGTTTCACCCTTTAAGAAAATCTGCTGCTGGGATTCAAACTCAAGACTCAAGACTGACAGTCCATTCAACAAACCAACATACAGCGTGCACTAAAGAACTGCAGTTCCCTCAGATTTGTTGCAATGCTGATCTTAGTTGTCAAACCATCCACATAAAGGACAACATGGTTTGTATCCATCCCCCCCCCCCCCCCCCCCCCCCCCCCCCCCCCCCCCCCCTCCCCAAATCCTGCTATTTTTCAGCACCTGGACTTGAGCTCTGGAACATCACATTTCATTTGTTATTTGGGTAATGCACTCTGCAATAATCAGATTCAAAAGCTGAAAAACTTTAACTGTCCCAAAACCTCCCTAGCCAAAAGCACACAATTTTTTTTTCTGTATTTTTTCTGAACTTCTTTTGTGGTACTGGGAGATCCTGGTTTATGCAATCACCATAAGGGAAATAATTCAGCGAGCATCCTTCCCAAGGGAAATAATTCAGTAAGCATCCCTTCCATGGGAAGATAAACTGGATAAGGAAAAAAAAAAAACCAGGAAATTTTCAGCATTGGGAGCATGGCTGCTCACAAATCCCTCCTGTAACAATCTGGTTTGAACCTGAACGAGTTCAACAACTACTGATAATTCACCAAACTGAAATATGAAAAGTATTCCCAAAAGCAGAAGTACAAAGACATCACAACAACGACAGGTGCTCAAATCTGCTAAGCTTGACACAAAGACTAAAAATCAAAACAGGGTCTGCGTTGATGAAAATGTTTACCTCTAACCATCGAGGGGAGGAAAATTAGGGCACACTCTTCAGCCATTCTGGGCTTTCTGCTACAGATTCAGTTAAACATTAGGAGGAAAAGAAGGAGCAAGTCAATACAAAGAAGGCACAACATCAAAGTGCTGACTTTAGTTGTAAAGTACGTCAGACTGAATATTAAGAAAAGAACATGTACACAGAGTTTGCACTAAATTTGGAACCCCACCCCCACCCTTCTTTTCTCTCTCTTTTCTGGGAAAAGCAACCAAACGCATACATTATAAATGAACATAATTTTACTCCACTGTAACAAAAAATTGGGAATACCATTAACACAAAAACACACACACACACACATACATACACACACATACACAAAGATGTGCAGATATACCTCCTTTTGCTACCATTCTTAATAAGGACTGTTCTTTTTTTTATATATATATATATATATATCATTACACTTTATATGACCAAATATTTCTTTATCCCCAGTTTTGTCTGCCAACTGCAGAAATCACCACCTCCTACAATAAACAATCTGGAAAATTTTTTTCTTAATCTTTCATAGTTACCGTCCCCGTTTTTACCTTTTATTTTCAGGATTTAAACATACTTCTCTTCTCTTCTCTTTCCCAGTGAGGCGTTCAAGATCAATGACTGGAAAACAAAAATAATTCAGGGGAAAACACTCTTGCGAGCTCCTGCTGACTGCAGTGTCAGTGTGACCTGTCCACACTCAACATAGTTTCATGAATGTTTCTTGAGGTTCCAGTCTTGACATCCCCCCCCCCCCCCCCCCCCCCCCCCCCCCCCCCCAGTTTTCGCTTTCACTTTGACGACTCAGTTATAACATCTAGCTATTACCTACACTACCCCTAAACGTGCAAACCCTGTACCGGGATGAGTGAAGAGAAGCAAGGGAGATGGGTGGATGTGCAAACGAGGGAGAGTGCTGGAGACACTTTGAGGGGGAGGGGGGGGGGGGGGGGTGCCAGGAGGAAAGGAAGAGGGGGCGAGGTGAAGTTGCCTGCCGCCTGCCTTACGTTGAAGAACTCCTCGTTGTTCACCTGACTCTCATCAAAGGAGGAGACGGAGAGGCGGCGCTGGGACTCCACCTCCCCCCCTTCCTCCAGCTCCTCCAGGTGCTCCTCCATGGTCTGAGGCATCAGCTGCAGCTCCTCCCGGGACTTGAACTCCAGAGCCAGCAGGTAGGGCGGGAAGAAGAGGCCCAGGATCACTGGTAACACACCGCATCAACTGATCACACATATCGCCTGGTATCACATCATGTCACTTGGAAACACACGTCACTTGATATCACACCATATAACCTGATACTGTAATACATCACCTGATATCAATACCATGTCACCTGATATTGCGTGATAGAACCATACAAATGATGGCATACGTTACAGCATATTGTCATTTTACAGTGTACAATCTTTACACATACTGCAATCAAACACAGAGTGGGCAGGGTGAAAACAAGAGGCCCCCACCACTGTTAATGCACACACAGTAGTACAGATCATACACAAGCCTCCTTCATCAAGGCACAAACAGAAAACACACACACAAACATGCATGCACACACACATACATATACACTCTCTCTCACATATTAAGTAAGGTAAGAAGAACAGTCCTAAGACCACCTGAAAAAAATGCATAAGTGCACACATTACATCATCCATAAGTATCAAACTGTTTTATTTGGTTCTCAGCCATTTTCCCAAAACTACTGATTGCCACCAATGGTGGCAGCTAGACATTTCATTAAGAATTATTTGTGAAGGGCTGAGCATTAAGTCACAGCATTTTAAGCTGCTAGCTTCCACTCCAGCAGGTTTATGCTTTCAGATGAACCAAAAGTGGTGTGTGTTTTTTTTTAATTCATTTAACCCGTGTCAAATGTGACTGGCAAAAACAAAAAGCATTGTTAAGAGTCCATTTACTATGTATGTGGGCAATTGAGAAACACAAAACCTCTGAATCAACACCATAACTCAGACGTTGTAGACTATCCAGATGTGTTTGAAATGGACTTCAGCAGCAAATGACTTCGCTCACTCTGGCAAATCAGCATCAATGCTGAGATTTTCAGTCTCCATGTGATTGCGATCACAATGGCCAGCCGTAAGCATCAACAACAAAAAGCACATGAACATCATACTGCATCCATCACTTGATCCTTATACAAACATCTTGTGCACTTTCGACTTCAGGATTATTTTTTTTCCTTTTTCATTTTTAACCCCATTCTCATGAGTTCCTCTGATTCTCTGGAAAATTAGGTTTTGTAGTCTGATAGATGTAATACAAGAAAAGAAAAAACCTGGCAGTTAAAAGTTTGGTTCAAGTCAGTTTGGTGGTTATTTTAACATCTATTCATTGTCAATGATATTAGACATTAAAAGGCAGCAGATCACTGAGAATGTCAGATCTGCTGTCTCTTGTCATTTCTATTATCTCTCTCCTTCACAAGTTAGAATCTAGATAGTCCACACAAAGAACACTTCTGAACATTCTTAGCAAAAAAAAAAAAAAATCACAACTGTGTGCCCAACTCTGACTGGCCAATAACGTGTGCGATGTCTGTAATGCATGTGTCATTTAAAATACGGTCAACACTTTCAAAATGTGCAGTATTCATACCTTCCAATTTATATTGCCTAGGTAAACTGGCCAGTATAGTAGTATATGACGGTCAGAAATTTTTCCCTAACACATACACCTAACATCAGGACAGAATTTTGTGTTAAACCTAATTCATTGATTATATGAGCTATTTACCTTAGACAGGAGGGCAATTAATGTGACTTCTTAGTGAGATTTCAGTTATGTATACAGTTTTCCAACAAATGAAGCATTTCACTTACAGATGGTTTCAAAAGACATTCTGAAATAGGTTGAACATTTCCCATAGCTCCCTGTTTAGCCAGATCACCTGCGATTTCATTCCACTTTAAGCCGCAAAGTGATGGTACCCAGCAAAAATCAATGCATATACATCGATTTTTTTACACAGCGAATAACGTATTTCATTTAATAAAATAAATCTATTCTAGCTCTGCAGTTCCACTGTTGCAATGATTGTAGAACTGATTTCACATCTACGCATTAACAATACATTAAAGATGGCCAATGGTATGTCAAGAATGTACATCAAAGCCGTAAGTACTGGCAGCTGAAAGTTTATCATGAGATATTCACACCACATTCCTCACTTCAGACTGGTGTTCTTCCTCATGCGCAGTCCCCCGATCCAGAGGTCGTTGAGCAGGACCTGGCAGGCGGTGTGGCAATGAACTGGCGGTGGTTGGCGTTGAAGGCCAGGCCCAGGTTGGTCTGCTCGCTGAAGTTCTTCACCTCGTAGGTCAGCAGCTGCTGGGTGTAGTCGTCGTCCAGCTTGTAGCAGTGCTCCAGCAGCTCCAGAGCCAGCACCTGGAACTCCCTGCCAGGTCAAAGTTCGCCCGTCTTTCACCTCTTTGTGCACTATTTGTCAGTTTTATAAGTAATGCAACGATGACCCCCCCCCCCCCCCCCCCCCCCCCTCCATTTCCATCCACCCCCCCCTCCAAAATAGAAGAACATAAAAATGTTGCTATTGTTGCGTTTTACTGTTTTCTGAGGTACTGAACCTATGACCCTTGTATACAGAGAACACTGCTTTATCCACATAAGCAATCAGCCCTTAATCAGGAGATTATAACTTTACTCAAGGATACAAGAGGTTTTTCTCTTTTGTCTAATTTTTCTTTCTGCATATTTTTTGTGTGCGGATCCTCCAACCTCCAATTTGTCCCACGTTTTTTGTTTTCTTTTGTAGGTGCAGCCAGCATCCTACCTTTTTTTTTTTTAAATATTTTTTTCTATTTCTGCACTGTCTGTGCTTTTTCTTTTTTTAAGAAAAAAACAAATACAAGTAATGCAAAGATGACATCCTATCTTCCCTTTCCATCCTCCCCCCCCCCCCCCCCCCCCCCCCCCCCCCCCATCAAACAGAAAAAAAAATACAAGTAATGCAATGACAACACCCCCTTCCCTTATAGAATAATAATAATAAAAAAAAAAAAACTTTTCATAGTTCAGAAGATAACAATTTCCATTTTTTACACTTCCCGTAAAAGAACTACTATGAACAGCTATTATAATGATGTTCCAAAGGAACTTTAGAGATACTGCAATATTCAAAAGAGAACAGTAATTTGCAACAATGGCTTTCAAATCAGTCTCATAATAGCTGTTGTTTGATGTTGAATAAGGTAGAATTATGAATGGACACTGGAACAAATTATGTCTGAAGACCCACTATCCATGTGTATGTGTATGTGCATGTGTGTGCGCCCACATGCCTAGGTACATATCTGCATGTCAGTTATTCACATGCATGTCTGTTCAGAACAACTCACGTGGCATATGATCTGAACTCCTGCGACAGTTCAATCTCAAGGTCGTCCTGGTCAGCTTCGTGAGCCAGCGCACGGTACAGAGTGCATGCCACCAGAGCCTGTCAGGTACACAATCATTTCTGTCACAATCACCTTACAAACAGGACTGACATGCCAACAATCTGATACAGCTGTTAACCTGTCATGTACACAATCATCTCAGTCATGATCACCAATTAAAAACTTCACCTGTCGCGTACAGAATCGTTTCTGTCTCAATGATCCAACGAACAAGAAGGATTCGTAGACGATCTGATACATTAGTTACCAATGAGGAAAGTATCTCCTATCATCACACAAAGTATGATTATCCTTTTAGAAATTCACACATGGAAAACACCAGGACATGGAACCTATAACTAATGTGGTACTGAAAATCAGAATAATGATTTATCTGTGTAACATTCATCTATCAGTCAACTGTATCATGACAACGGCTTCTCTGTGTGTCTGTTCATCTGTCAGTCGATTCGTTTAATACATCAGAACAATAGGTTCTCCGCATGACAGTTCATCTGCCTCTCAGTCCAGTCTCTCTCATCCTAGTCTCTCATCCATGTTACCAGCATACTTCGACACATGTGAATGTGACGGTACCGGTACCTAGCAGACTTATGTATCTAGACTTCTAACGTAGGCACATTACAATTTCAGTTTGCCAATGTAACTACTATCGTCAATTCCCGTTTTCGTGTGATGCCCAATCTCCAGTTTCTTCTCACAGCCAGCACATCCCTGCCCTTCACTTCAACTTCCAACACAGCTGCACCTAAGGCCTTCCATTCCCTATCCCAGTTCTCACCTTGGCCATATCAGCTTCAACTTCCGACACACCTGTACCTAAGACCTTCCATTCCCTACTCACTGTTTTCACCTTGGCAATATCAACTTCAACTTCCGACACACCTGTACCTAAGACCTTCCGTTCCCTGTTCACTGTTTTCACCTTGGCCATATCAGCTTCAACTTCCGACACACCTGTACCTAAGACCTTCCATTCCCTATTCACTGTTTTCACCTTGGCCATATCAACTTCAACTTCCGACACACCTGTACCTAAGACCTTCCATTCCTGTTCACTGTTTTCACCTTGGCCATATCAACTTCAACTTCGAACACACCTGTACCTAAGACCTTCCATTCCCTATTCACTGTTTTCACCTTGGCCATATCAACTTCAACTTCCAACACAGCTGCACCCAACACCTTCCATTCCCTATTCATCCTTCTCACCTTGGCCATGGCCTCCTCGCCGTGCTGCCCATGAAGACGGCCATGCGTTGCCGCTTCATCAGCACGGCCCAGATCATCAGGTCGTGGAAGGGGTACTCGAAGCGGTACTCTGCGTTGTGCGTGTTGATCAGGTTGGGGATGGTGGTCACCATGTTCCCCACCACACTGGAGCTGTTGCTGGTCTGAGGGGGAGATAAACAGGACGTGAAAAAAAAAATCCAAACACTGTGGATAGGCGCTTGGAGACGTACTGAATGTGAGAATATATAAACACTCTAGGAACTCTGAGACAAACAGAATGTGAGGATCAAAGACTGAAGATAGAAACTTTGAGGCAAACAGAACGTGAAAATTCAAATACTATGAGACAAACAGAATGTTAAAATTCAAAAACTCTGAGACAAAGAGAATGTGAAAATGGAAATACTCTGAGATAAACAGAATGTGAAAATTCAAATACATGCACTAAAGACAGGCACACAGTGAGACAAAACAGAAGACGAAAATCTGAACACTGAAGACTGACACACTGAAACAAACTGACAGCATGAATAAAAGCATCAAAGGGTTGCCACACTGTGAGAGAAAGAGCGTACACATCCAAACATCAAGGACTATTGCGTAGAGACAAAACCAAAGTATCATCATCTGGTTTCAAAACAAATAAGATAAAGAAATTCGAACAATACTGACTGACTAAACCAACCACCAACAAACAAAAACCAGCATGCGCCCCAGTTCCCCATACCCTGTCTTTGTCAGCCTTGTCCCTGTCAATGCCCGTTTTCTGTTTGAAGGCAGCATACTTCTGTCGGAAGAAGTAACGTCGACAGTACGTGGAGCGGAAGGCACCTCCCATCAGGTGCTGCATGATCAGTCCAATATCCGGCAACGAGTAACGGTAGTTGGACGACACATTCTGAACACAAGACACAATTTTAGTAAGTCAACAGGTGTACATATGAATACTTTGCAGAAGGAATGTCTGTGCTTTGCCTGTATACAGCACACACATGTGCATATACTCATGTGAACAGACATGATTGCATGCGCACAAACGTACACACAACTGCATGTACAAATATGCACACAAATATCTAATCATACTGAAAAACGAACACATTTCATCAGTTATATGTTACCCCATGAAAATTCATCTTTTTTCTCAAACTATACACACATTTTGTATAGGAGACTAAACAAGACTGTAGTGCAACTGAAAACAGGCAAAAAAAAAAAAAAAAAAACACACATAAAACAAAGCGATAAGCAATATTCACTGGTATTCAATGCACAACAGGAAATGGGCAAATGAATTTTCAACAAATGTGCTTTCTTCAGATATCACAAATCACAGACATAACAAATGCACACAAAATACATTCTCATACTGACAACTGTCTGGAAAGAAAATTTTTTTGCATTCTTAATGTGTGCAATTAGCTACGTCTGAAAAAAAAAAATATTGAAAATTCACTAGGCTGTTTCATATCATGTGTTTAACCCTGCAACCAAGTTGCTTACAGCTGACATCACTGAAATACGATCAACTAGGGTTACCTAACTCCTGATACTCTTACTCTCCAAGTTGATGAGATAGAAAGCCAGCAATAAACGTCATAGGGGATTCCCTGACCTGTGCTCACAGCATTTGCTTCGTCAGAGTGCTGTTCAGTTACATGTTTTTTTTTTATCGATTTTATACCGATTGCTTTTCAATTCACTATATGTCACAACGAAGCACTTCAGGTACTCAGCTCACCATATACTTACCACAGATTTGGTGCTGGAAATATTGAAAAGACAGTCAGTTGATCCTGATTCAGTTAAAGAACACCCAGATTGTGACCAGGGGACATTATGGAATAGGGAGAGCCTGACCGAATTACGACAAAGAGAGGCTGACTCTACTGAACGCATGCCAAGTGATGGGTAGGCAGTGGTACCCAGCATGACGTGTGCAAGCATGGTGTTGCTGGCTCTGGGTTAACTAGCAGTGACTGAACTGAAAGCTGCGTGAGTGAAGACTTTACAGGGGGCAACCAACAGCAAAGGGACAATCAACTGTAAGCACAGCTGACTTGCAATGGATTGAGATCGATGGGGTGTGGCCGACTGACGCATGTCAGAGGTGTGCTGCAGAAATGAGTCTGAGTGGACTCATATGCACTAGGAGAATTGCTCCCTGATTCTAGAGACCAACAGGCAAGTGAAAGACTTAGTTTTCATAAAAAAAAGATTGCTTTCAACAGTGAAAGGGATGTGTGTGTGTGTGTGTGTGTGTGTGTGTGTGTGTGTGTGTGTGTTTGTGTGTGTGTGTTTTGTGTGTGTTCCCTTTTCCTTCTTTCATGTGTGTACCAGTGTGCGTGTGTGTGTGTGTGTGTGTGTGTGTGTGTGTGTGTGTGTGTGTGTGTGAGTGTGTTCCCTTCCCTTTTTCTTTCTTTCATGTGTGTGCCAGTGGGGTATAAGAAGTTTGTTGTGTGTGTGTGTGTGTGTGTGTGTGTGTGTGTGTGTGTGTGTGTATAACTGCTTTTCAGCAGCACCTCATTAGTCATATCAATAATTATTCCTCTGAATGTTGTTTCAGAAGTGCTGGTGAACAAGGATGATTTTCAACCTGTGGTCTACTTCCAGCTCTTCTTCTGCTGCTGGAGAAAATCGATTTATGGTTGTTTTTTTTTTTTTTTTTTTCTGTTGGATTACATACTTTCTAGACTTCATTTGGTGAGTGGAGTATTTTTCCTTCTTTGTTCAGGGTTTGATGGCATGCTCTCTTCTTTTTTATGTTGAGGCTAAAGATAACCTTCACTTTTTTTTGCTTTGCATTTTTTTTTTTTTTTGCACTTGAAATTGCAAAAACTTGAAATTGTTGTTGACCAACCGTTACTAACATTCTATAATTTAACAAAAGTAGTTTATTTCCTCCACTTCCCAAAAAACAGCATGAAAACTGGTTGTTTACTTCCAGAGATATCCACATTTCACACATGCTGGTTTCAAATAAGAGATTCTTTTCACAAATGCTGGCGATGTAGATTTATGCAAAACAGAATGTCTGGAGGTGAGAGGGTTAAACAAGCATGACTTTCCTTATTTTGTGTTTATCTGTGTTTTCTAGCGCCCAACCGGAAATCACACAGCCAAAACGCTGAGCGCCTGCCAGCGCCCGGTAAAACACGTGGCAACAATGGGCGCCGCCATGTTTCTCGTAGAAAAGGAAGTCTCGCGAGAACGTGATTTCCTTCTCCTGTAGCCATTTTCTACCGTCTGCAAAAAAAACGCGAGTCGATGCGTGCCGTGGTGGTTCGAGTTACGAATTTTTTAAAGTTTTGAAGTCGAAATGCTGTTTTTCACCATGGCTAACCTTGATTTCTGCCGTTCTATAATGAGATTTAGTGATGGAGATACTGTGATTTGTAGATTTTTACGGCATAAGACTTAGTGAAAGTGCTGGGTAATGAAGCTTAGAGTGACCTAGATTTCGACTGGGATGAGGTTCCAGGTATGATGAACAACGATTCCAAAGAAAGTTCTGAAGAAGAAGTTTTTTTTTCCCCCGAGTAAATGGCTCATGTGACATTCTTCTTTCAAACTTACGATATAGCAACATATATATTCGTAGGAAATTTTAAAAATTATTTTGATTTCATTCTTTCCTTTCCTCTCTTTTAAATTATTTTTTTAATTGAGTAACCATGTTCAAATTACGGAGTTACCTATCTTGCCGATGGTTTTCGGTGTAACTATGCTCAGGTAAGTGCATACTGAAATAAAAAATATCTCCACATCTAAAATGAACCTCTAACATGAAGTCTGTGTGTTTTTTTATGGTATGAAAGAAGTGTGCTTTTATTGTGAACGATCTAAACACACAAACCATACACTGCGTTGGCGAGCTTGTGCAACGATTCAAGCCGCGGGCTATCCGTGACCCGCAAACAACAACATCCGGAAAAGTGTTCGGAACTTTGACACACTATATGCACAGCGACGATGTTGGTACCATATGAAACAGAAAAACCTGCAGAATTGATCGGTATAAAGTTCGTCATAGTTCCTTTCATTAAGTGCCGCAAATTTTGTGCCGAAAGAAGACTAGCATAAACTTCAAAAGCATATCAACATCGCTAATTCTGAACAAAACATATTGAAAGACCACTCGTTTTGTAGAAAAATCAATGCTCTTTTCGTTCGTGTATATAAGGACGCACAGGCTGCTGTGTGTATAAGTTTCCGGCCAGGATAAAGAGAGAACCCCGTAGTCCAATCGGCATTCAGCATTCCGACAACGGGGGGGGGGGTACGAAGCTGACACGATGTTTCGAGTCGAGTGGCGAGTTTAAACCGATGGATCTCAACGATTTTGAGCGTGATCTTGGTAAGTATGCGAACGATTCATTTGTTTAAGCCCTTGCCCTGTTATTTTCAAAGAATTTGTGTTTCTTAACTCTGGAAATTATTTTAGAAGTTTTTTTTTTTCATCAGACATGTGCTCGGGTCGTGGTGGTTGTTAGCTCCCGTGATCAGTACTATGGTTGCAATCGGTGATCAACCTTTTTAGTTTAAAACAATTTCATAGAATACTTTTACCAAGCTCGTTCAGATTTTTTATAAAAAGGTTTATGATTTTTGTCTAGAGCGAAAATTACGAAGTAAGATTAAAATTTGGCAGCTGTAACTTCGACAGGGACGATAACTCAGGTTTCAGACCTCAATGAAAATTGAAAGTAGCAGTTGTTTTGGATTAATTTGCAGTACTGTTGTACCAAAATGAATCAATGAATTAATAAAATAAATAAATTGATAAATAAATGAGATAAAAAGAAAAAAAAAACTAAAAAGTAAACAAAAAATACTCATTAACTAATTAAAGAGAATGTTAGCTTGAAGCTGCAGTATGAGTGTGGCATATGTACTAAAAGATAGGAGTAAGAAAATCAGAATTTGGAAACTTGAAGCATGTATTATTATAATAAAATGACTGGTGTGTGTGTGTGTGTGTGTGTGTGTGTGTGTGTGTGTGTGTGTGTGTGTAGCTGGTAGCATTCACTTAAAAGTCTTATTGAAAATTGTGGCAATGTGTATTTTAAAAAATTTTTTACTGTTGAATCATATATCCATAAATGATAGAACTTGTATATAAAAAAAAAAAAAAAAATGTTCTTCAAAGTTATCATGCACTTTCATTCACAGTCTCTGAATTCAAACAATCCATTTTCATCACTGATAGATCAAAACAAATGTCCAGTTATTAACTGTGTTCAGTTTATTCAAATTTGTGTGTGTGTGTGTGTGTGTGTGTGCGTATGTGTGTGTGTGTGTGTGTGTGTGTGTGTGTGTGTGTGTGTGTGTGTGTGTGTGTGTGTGTGTGTGTGTGTGTGTGTGTGTGTGTGTGTGTGTGTGTGTGTGTGTGTGATAAATTTCAGAAGATGACCAGTACCTGCAAGAATCTGACAGTAGCACTGAAGAAGAACCACAAGAGCCAGATCATTCAGCACTTTTGGAACATGAAATAAATATTTGTCATCAGTCTTCTGATGATGAATCAGACTATGAATTTCCATTCAATTTCTCAGGCCAGGGACAGTCAGTAGCAGTTTTTTCTATGATGATGCATTTTACATTGGTCAAGTACTAGAAATTGTTAGACCTGACCTTGCTTGCATTTCCTTCATGGACCAGAAAGGAACAGAAAACCTGTTTAGATGGCCGTTGTCAGACTCCACTGGGGGGGAAGTTGCAAGTAAATATGTCTTTTATTCAGACTTCAACATTCTACCAAAGAACAGAGTTTGGAGCATTGACTGTACCCAGCAGGGAACCCTGAAAAGAAGATACAAACAATATGTTAAAAAGTACTGTTAATGTTGGGGTACAAAATGGAGATGGCCAGTTTTTTATCTTAATGTGTTGAAAAAAAAACAGGAACATGGAAAGAGGGTGATTTTTCTGGTATTTGAAAAGTTTTTAAGACAGTTGTGATTTTTACTTCCTTTTGGACATATTTCATTATTTGCCTGTTATTTGGAACATATTTGCTTGGTGAAATTCTTGAGCATTTGATTCTGCCCCGTGATAATGACGGAATATATGTGGGATGTGTGGTGATTTGTTTGTTTACTTTGATGTAATTTGTACATAAAGGTGAAGGTTGAACTCATGGATGTTTTTACCTTTAGTTCCTTCTTCAATGCTGATTATTTTGATACCTCTACTTTGTCTGTAGCATGTGTCGTTCCAGAGTTATGGGTTGTTAAGTAACGGTACCCTGTGTTTGCCACAAAATGACACGTCGACAAATCAGCATTTTAGTCATTTTTGAAGAGGCACAGCTAAAAAATGAATAATCATTGAGCTCTGGAAAAAAATAGGCTCAGTGTATCCATCACAGATAATAACTCTGCCAATCTGAGAGTATATTAGGTGAATAGTTCAGAAGATATGAGGGTCCAAACATGGCCCTTTGGCAAAAACGTGAAAAACGCCATTTTTTTTTACCCAATTTTAAAGCTCAATATCTCAAAACTTAAACCTATGGCCTTGAAATTTGGCATGTGTATCACTTTTAATGGGGTCTTTTGAAAAATACAAAAAACATTCCATATTTTTTCAAGTTAAAAAAAAGTTGTCCTCAGTAATGGAAACAAACACACACACACACACACACTAACTTATGGAGTGATAGAGGTCTCCAAGATGGTCTAGAGTCCACACAGAGGAATGTGACAGATCCCTCACACAAACAACTAATGACAGATCCCTCACACAAACAACTAATGACAGATCCTTCGCACAAACACCTAATGACAGATCCTTCACACAAACAACTAATGACAGATCCCTCACACAAACAACTAATGACAGATCCTTCACACCACCAATTAAAGACAGATCCCTCACACAGACAACTAATGACAGATCCCTCACACAAACAACTAACGACAGATCCCTTACACAAACAACTAATGACAGATCCCTCACACGAACAACTTATGACAGATCCCTCACACAAAGAGACAACTAATGACATATCCCTCACACAAACAACTAATGACATATCCCTCACACCAACAAAATAACTAAAGACAGACCTCCCACACAAACAACTAATGACAGATCCTTCACACAAACAACTAATGACAGATCCTTCTTCACACAAACTAATGACAGATCCTTCACACAAACAACTAATGACAGATCCTTCACACAAACAAATAACTAATAACAGATCCCTCACACCAACAGACAACTCACAGTATTGTAGTTTTTACAGTATTGTACAAACAACTCACAGTATTGTACACTTCTTACAGTATTCTACAAACAAATTACAGTATTGTACAGTTCTTCCAGTATTGTACAAGCAACTCACAGTATTGTACAGTTCCTCCAGGCGGTCGATGGTGAGGAAGGTGTGCATGCTGACTCCATTCTCCCAGCAGCAGTTTGACAAAGTCCACGCGGTCGTTGATCAGTGCATCCATCATTGCCTGCTCCAACCCCCCTTCCTGGAACACCGACATTCAACACTCACTTCAATCCATGGACACTCTAAGTACTCTCTTTTCATCAAACATAGAAACATATCTACACAACGCATAGTCTCTACAAAAATGTACACATTGAATACTCTGTTAAACAATTTTTTTAAAACTGAGAAGTATTTAGTTAAAATACACAATGCAACGATTATATTTTTTTTCCCAAAATAGTTCCATAGTGCCCCTCACCCATAACGCCCCACCCCCCGAAAAAAAAAACAACAATACTGAATACTCTCACACATAATCAAAACAAATGTAACTGAAAGTCTTTACAGCGACAACAAAATTTACATACTGAATATCATTTCAAAAACATTTACACTCTGAAATTCATTTGTTGTTGAGGATCCTGATAATATGGAATTTGTTTGGAGAGGTAAACAGAAAACACAGGAGAACCAGAAGTGTTTACAAGTGTCACCATCAAATACTATTAAAGAAAATAAGACAAGCTATATACAAGTATTCCAACAAAAGGGAAAAATAAATGAAATTTTTCACAATAAAAATCCATCATTACCGCAGGACAACAAAGGACTGACACACCACCACAACAACAACTGACCGGCCACTCCTGGCCGTAGACGAAGATGTGACTGCGAGCAATGTCCACCCCCTGTCCCACGCCAGAACCAGGTTCAGCTGATCCATGGAGCCGGCGTTGGTGCCTGTCACATGGCACACTTCACCACTACACTTTAACATACAGCACTCACGTGGTACACTTCACCACTACACTTTAACATACAGCGCTCACATGGCGCACACTTCACCGCTACACTTTAACATACAGCGCTCACATGGCACACTTCACCGCACCGCTACACTTTAACATACAGCGCTCACATGGCACACTTCACCGCTACACTTTACACACACAGTGCTCACATGGCACACTTCACCGCTACACTTCAACATACAGCGCTCACATGGCACACTTCACCGCTACACTTCAACATACAGCGCTCACATGGCACACTTCACCGCTACACTTCAACATACAGCGCTCACAAGGCACACTTCACACTTCACCACTACACTTTAACATACAGCGCTCACATGGCACACTTCACCACTACACTTTAACATACAGCGCTCACATGGCACACTTCACCGCTACACTTTAACATACAGCGCTCACATGGCACACTTCACCGCTACACTTTAACATACAGCGCTCACATGGCACACTTCACCACTGCACTTTAACATACAGCACTCACATGGCACACTTCACCACTGCACTTTAACATACAGCACTCACATGGCACACTTCACCACTACACTTCAACATACAGCACTCACATGGCACACTTCACCGCTACACTTCAACATACAGCACTCACATGGCACACTTCACCGCTACACTTCAACACACAGCCATCACATGGCACACTTCACCGCTACACTTCAACATACAGCACTCACATGGCACACTTCACCGCTACACTTCAACACACAGCCATCACATGGTACACTTCACCTCTACACTTCCAACATACAGCACTCACATGGCACACTTCACCACTACACTTTAACATACAGCGCTCACATGGTACACTTCACCGCTACACTTCAACATACAGCGCTCACATGGCACACTTCACCACTACATTCAACACAGCAGTCACATGGCACACTTCACCACTATACTTCCAACATACAGCACTCACATGGCACACTTCACCACTACACTTCAACATACAGCAGTCACATGGCACACTTCACCACTACACTTCAACATACAGCCATCACATGGCACACTTCACTGCTACACTTCAACATACAGCACTCACATGGCACACTTCACCGCTACCATACAACACACACAGTCACACTGAACACACTTCACCACTACACTTCAACACAGAGCAGTCACACTAATCCACACACACTCTTACATGGCACACTTCACTGCTACACTTCAACACGGAGCAGTCACACTAATCCACACACACTCTTACATGGCACACTTCACAGCTACACTTCAACACAGAGCAGTCACACTAATCCACACACACTCTTACATGGCACACTTCACCGCTACACTTCAAATACAGCTGTCACACTGAACACACACACGTGCACACTGTCACATGGCACACCTCACTACTATACTTCAACATACAGTGGTCACACTGAACACACTCGTGTCCACACACACAGTCACACTGAACACACACTTGTCCACACACACTGTCACATGGCACACTTCACCACTACGCTTCAAATACAGCTGTCACTCTCAACACACACTTGTCCACACACACAGTCACACTGACACACCCTCACTACTATACAACACACAGCGGTCACACTGAACACACACTGTCACATGGCACACTTCACTACGCTTCAACATACAGTGCTCACACTGAACACACACTTGTCCACACATACTGTCACATAACACAATTCGCCACTACACTTCAAACACAGCTGTCACACTGAACACACACTTGTCCACACGCACAGTCACACTGAACACACCTCACCCAGGGTTCCTACAGACTCCCAAGAACAAAAGTTCACAAGAGTTTTCAAGGAGTGTTCTTTTATTTCAAAGCTACAATACTTGTGTAAAAATTGAAAAAAGAAATGGCAGTTTGATTTTTTCTGGGTTCAGGTTGATGAAAAAATTAATTAAAAAACAAATTTTTACAAACATTTTCGCAATCCTCGATTGTTGTCTGCTATTTAAGCAAGGGAGATAATTTGTAACTTCATCAAAATTGATTTTCAAAGGTTTTTCAAGGCCTTGAAATTCGCTGCCTGAATTCAAGGAGTTTCAAGGAGCATACGAACCCTGTCACCACTATACAACATACAGCGGTCACACTGAACACACACTTGTCCATATACACAATCACATGGCACACTTCACTACATTTCAACATTCAGCAGTCACACTGAACATACACATGTCCACACACACTGTCACATTTCATACTTCACCTCTGCATTTCAACATAAAGTGCTCACACTGAACACACTTGTCCATCCACACACACTGCCAGATTGTACACAGACAATTGGTCACACACCACCACCTTTATCAATGAATTCTAACATATAGTTGTCACATTCTATGCAGACTCTTTTAACTTTTTCCTTAAGTATCGCCTGCCTTGCCTGTGGCTCCAACATAATCAGACCTGTTCACCCTCAAACGGCTATTGGTGTTTTTCTCAACTGAACTGAGCATATTTTTCTAAAAATGCATGTACACATCTACCAAATTTGTGAGTTTTTGTAAAAAAACAGGGGGTCCCTCCTATTATTGTTCCAGTGTCATCCAGACGTGAGTTTGTGCGCACGTTGTGGGAGTTGTTACTCTTGGCCATAGTGTTCAAACACAATGGTTACATACTGTAAATGCCACTAAAGACTGTAAATGCAGCTAAAAAACTTTGTTTCGAGATTTTTTTTTGACACCTTTTTTCCTGCTCATCGTACTCATCATATTTTCCCCAAACATGTGTAAAAAATATGGCAAAATGGTATGGGTAAACAGGTCTGCATAATGTTCTGCTCACAGCGTTCTGTCAAGCATTGGACTGCATATTCTGCATGCACACAGCAATATGTATCACTACTTCTCTACAATGTTGATCATCAAACTACATCTAAATCTAACACGCAAATAAAAAAAAAAAAACCTTCAAACTAATATACCAGCTACGATGGTTGCATGACCATGCACAGAGCATGTACCCTGGGAAAGACTGGCTTCACTGATATATGCATAGAAAGAGTTCACGTGCTTAAAATTTTACCACACACTTTCACACACAACGGTCACATTTTATCCACACACATTAACCCACAGCTGTCATATTCAACACAGACATTCAAACGCAGCTTGTTAATAGCAAAGATACACTGGAAATATATATATACAACGAAGTAGCAGTATCTTCACACGAAAGGAAAGAAAGAAAAACAGTATGTTGTTGTTCATTACAGATATCAACATACAAAATCTTAAACAACTGAGGACAAGGGCAGTGAATGAATGAAGGTAAAGGAACAAAAGGCCTGTCATCGAGACCAGAGCGGTCTGTGTTGTGACAGCACGTCCAGTCCTTACCTTTGAGCAGTGCTGTGAGAATGGCAAGGTCAATGTCCTGTGAGCCCTCCCCCATCCTGAACACCGTGATCTACACACAGCATAGACACAGGCCTCAGTGTGTGTGTGTGTGTGTGTGTGTGTGTGTGTGTGTGTGTGTGTGTGTGTGTACGCATATGGTGTGCATAACTTGTGCATGTCGCTAATATATGTATGCATATTTACAGCACATGTGTGTGTGTGTGAGTGCATGTGTGTGTGTGCGTGTGTGTGTGTGTGTGGGCATGTCTTTGTGCATCTGTGCCCATGTACGGCATGTGCTTGTGAAACTGCATGCACTGAGTATGCAAATGTGTACGTGCATGCATACCGTTTGTTCATGTGTAGGTGCATACACACAGTGTGTACATACGGGCAGCATATGTGAGAGTACCTGTAGAAGTACAAGCATGCAAACTTCAAAATGTAAGCACAATACATGGTAAGACAGTGTCAAGCAATCTACTAGTGCAGCAACAATGGCTAGATGTACCAATGTCAACTGTAGGAAGTAACATAATTTCTGGGTTTACAAGACATTTTAGTGCACCCTCTACACTGAAAAAAAAAAAAAAAAACATGTATAAGCTGAATATGCCTGATAGCCTGTAATCAGGAAAGTTCACTTGAAACTGGCATCGCTACATACGGTCAGTCTCATATACACATAAAGGATCCATACCAGAAGTTGCGGCCAGAATATTGGAGACAACGGCAGGACTCACAAACCTGACAATGTGGAACAAAAACCCGAAAAACTCTCTCCCTCACATCCCAAAATGAAACTAAAGCAGTCAGCGGTCATCTCCAAGTTCTTGTACTCAAGTGAAACTTAAGACTCTCTCTGCATATCTATGAAAAATCACTACCATGGAGATGAGAAGTTCCAGCAGGATCTTGACCATCTCCAGGAAACTGACATAAGAGGAAGTCCTCAACACAACCAGGTGAGCCACTGCACACTATGACAACCTGATCATCATCGTTCAGAGGAGAAGGTGAAATGGGTCAGGCATGTTGTAAGATCAGCCCTTCTGGCAACAATCATCCTGTAGGGTGCAGTGGCACATCGAAAGGCTATCATCTTGTCAAAGTCGTTAAACAGATGTTGCAACAACAACAAAGAAGCAGGAAAATAAAAAAGAAAATGTCAAAAAAAACAGATTTTAGCAAAATATGCAAAAATTGTTGATTAAAAACAACAATAACTGCAACAACAACCAATGAACAGACATTCTTCCGTAAAAATCTTTGATCAGAAGAAAAGTTGCACCACTCTCACGTAATGAAAAATCACATCTGACATGACATCTCTGAACAAGGTTTCTATGGAGTCTGTTGTGAGGTGTTCATATCTGACATCAAGCAAGTCCCTACAGCCCTGATATGGTCCTCTGCAGCTGGATGTGCTATACACAACATGAAGTGAAAAAAAAAAAAGTCGCTGCACTCTTCTAGAACATCCCTAAAAGTGAAAAGTACATCACATGGAAAGCACCAAGGAACTTGTTCACATACACATGAGAGAGAAAAGTTATAAAAAGGAGCAGCCTGTGTGCAACCTGCATAATACAGTTTCTTCTTTACAGCCAGCAGTGATGGAAAGGAAAGCCTCTGTACGATTTGGACAGTGAAAGAATTTTCTATATGTCTGTGGGTGCCCTAGGTGTTAACCATGCAACCATGTGAAACTTATGCCTTTACTACATGCTACATGCTCATGAAAATGAGCAGATACAATATCAAACGGCATTGAAAAGTGTCTCAAAACAGCTACGGGCAATGGTGCTATTGCTCTCCTCTTCAAAGTTCAATAAGAAATCCTTGCTTATTCAACTGAGTATAACATCACATCACTGTTAACACAGGAAATATCAGACATCATAGTCTACGTGATAACACCAATGACTGGAGGAAATGTGTAGAAGTCTAGAGATGGTCACACACAAGCCCCTGGCGCTCACCAGTTCTCTCTTCTTCACACACAGCATGAGTTCAATAAAGAGTTTCTCTGCCTGCTCCACGGAATACTGGAAGATCTTCTGGATGGTCATGATCAGCTGGTCACGCAGGCTCTCTGGCATCGTCCTACAACACACACACATACATGGCTGATTTTAGCTTGTCTAAAAAACTATCTTATATACAGAGATTTTTATACACAGCACCCAAGTTTGCGTGCATGCATGCACGCGTGCGTGTGTGCACGCGTTTGGCGTGCGTGTGGTTGCATGTAAATGTCAAAATTTGAAGCATTACTCATCATATCAGAGATTAGAGCATTTTCCAGAAAACTAGTGTAATTGTTTCTTCAGATCAGATGATTATCACTGCAGCATGATAATTTTTCAACGAGACAACTAGTGTAATTGTTTTTCTTCATATCAGATGATTATCACTGCAGCATGATAATTTTTCAACGAGACAATATTGACAATTTCTGCAACAAGCACCGTTCTTGATGATCTATTTTTGTCATGCATAAAATGTTTACACTTTTCAGCGAGAAACAACATTCTTCATAATCTAGTCTTGACATGCAAGACGATGTTGACAGTTTCAGTGACAAACACCTTTCTTGATGAGTTATTCTTGTTATGCTGACACTTTCTGAGACAAACACCATTCTTCCTGATCTATTTGAGACATGGTGCAGGCAGGCCAGTCTCTCCTAATTAAAAAAAAAAAAAGAACTTGATTTTACAGTAATGTGAATACAAACACACACATGTGAGTACAGAACACACACAGTAATGTGAAAACAAAACAAACAAATTTAACTAAGACCTTTGTTTCCTTTTTTGAATAACAGTGTATCAAGCATTTTTTTTTTTTCTTTTTTTTTTTAAAAATTTTATTGTACAAAAGTGCACAGCTGCACAGGTATGGTGTTGTGTTTGTGCCTGTTTCTATTGGACACCACGCTGCATGAAGGGAGATACAAGTAACCCACCCATCCTCCAGTGTGTACTTGTGAGCAAAGGCCAGGAGATCAGCTGCACGCCCACTGCCATCACACACCACCACCGGCACTGGAGGGTTGTCTGTCACGTATTCCAGCACCGCCCTCACTGTGTTGGCCCCGCCCTCCAGCACCACACTGATCATCGGCACGCCACGCCCCTTGAAATCATTGGCTGAACAAACACAAACAAACACCTCAAGGTCACACAACTGCCAAAAACTGACATTCCCGCAGAAATCCTTTCTTTCATCTAAAGATTCTTCTGCACAGATGGAAAAAGAAAATTGCTCAACTTCATTTTCAAAATGCATGAACAAATGTGACAAGCATGTAAGAAAACCAGATATATATATATTCTTTCACAGACAACTGAGCTCTGGCATTCAATTAAACAGCTTAAGTTATACACACACACACACACACACACACACACACACACACAAATGGAAAAGAAAAATTCAAAGACTTTTAAAAAAAGTTCTGGTCTGACAGCAAACTGAAATTTGGCATATGCAACATTTTGCAGAAAACTGGATATTAAGTTCCCATACTTTTAAAATGACCTAGCATCATGTTGAGAATTTTCCATTACAAGTATATGGCATCAATGCAACAGTTTAGGAACATGGAGATCAAGTTCACAACATTCTTGCCAGCAAAGCATGTTTGTAACTGCTGAGTGAGCACAAAATAATTAGAAATTACAGTCGAATTTTTCTGCAAAGGAGTCTTGAAAATTCAGCTGAAATAAACACAGAAAACATTTTATTTCTGCTTTTCTATTTTTGATGTGCAAAGGAGAGAAGATGAAAAAATAAAGTCCAAAAATATTCTAAACAGAATTCCACCAGTCTTATGAGTTGCTGATGATGTTTGCCTTGCATTCTCAAGTAAGCGGAGTGATTTTCACTCGTGCGTGTGTGTGTGTGTGCATGCGCGTGTGCGAGTGTGCGTGCATGAGTGTGTGTGTGTGTGTGTGTGTGTGTGTGTGTGTGTGTGTAAGTGCTTCATCACTAACACCCACTGCCATAGTGCCAAAGACGGTTCATAGTTTTGGTCTGTAAAAAATTTTCAGTTCTGACATGGTCTCCAACGACGGCCAGGTTATAAGCACCATGACTCAGAACTCCACAGAAATTCCACTGAATTCTTCCTGGTCAAGGCATCCACTCCTGTTGCACCAGACCAACATTCCATAATCTAACCTAGACTCTTTCAAAGTTGAGATAGCAATGACATAACAAAGACACTCAGTGCAAATGTGACAGTTACACATCAACTTATGGGACACGATTGGAAGAGCAACAGTTTTTTTTTTTTATTGCAAAAAACAAACAAAAAATGCCTTCTATATTTACTGTTTGAGGTGGGTGTTTCTATGAGACTGTACTTAAATACATGTATGAATATTTTCATAGGATATTCCTGCTCCAGCTTAATTTTCTAAACAGTTGATAATTCAGACCCACCTATTCTTGGCTTTTTTTTTTTCCTCCTTACCTACAGCATCAATACTATATAATCTGCTGATATACCACAACAAGAAAATAAGTATCAACTAAAAATTTGTTTTTTCCTGATTACTATCAATCACATGCCATCAACAAACTCCTGTCAATGCCTCAAACGACTTAAGATATACTTCCGAATTTATGTCACACATACTTAAACAATTTTCACCTGGAAGATACTACTTACAAACACCTGTCACACATACTTCAAACACCTGTCTCTCACACACACTTAAAACACTTGTCTCACACACACTTCAAAACAAATGCTACAAGTACTTTTCATCTTCTTTATAGCCCAACCAACTGCAGGGGGCCTCTCTCAGGGCTGTCATCAAAAATGAGGTAAATAGACCAGGTTCTTTCAAATACACTATTAGCATCTAAAAACTGCCAATTTTCCACAGAACCTTACATCAAATGAAAAATACTTATCTCTTTTAGAACTCAAAATCAACATCCAGTTGTACAAGGTCTTCATGAAGCCGCTGTAAAAAGTGTTTATGTTGTATATGTCGTGACAATCACATGGACTTCAGACCTCTGTCTCACAGTTCAAACACACGTCACACACATCACACACACACATACATGTTGCACAACTGTCAACATACTGATGCAGATTTTTGCTGAGCAATGAACTTTTCCAGCTTGCGTCTGAAGATGATCTCCCCTCCATACTTTCCCACCGTTCCGTTGTCGGCCAGCAGAAAGTAGGAGTGATTGCTGTTGAGGACGGAGGAGTTGATCTTGGTGCTGCTCACACAGTGATAGGGCACCACCACCTGGGGGGCAGGTGCGTTGACACCCACAGCAACAGAAAAACAGAACAAAACAAGCATGTTACTCTAGAAGGACATTTAGGTGCGCACAGACCTCCACCGAGGCTAAATGGATCCTACATGGATCCTCCCCTTTGATGCACATACACACCACAGATCCACACACACACAATTCATCCTCAGTGGTTCTTTCATGTAATATCGCTGGCAAACAAACGGATGTAGATGAAAACACGATTTCCTTGAAGAAGGTGTCAAAGCAGTTAACTTCAATGCAACTGGAGGTTTTTCAGTCTTTGTCTGTTGTAAATGACTGATTCACCTTTTCAGTCTCAGTTTACAGGGCATGTTCACCACAAATTTAGCATCGCAAAGGGTGAGTGCAAAATCCATACAGGGACACAACCCTTTCTTCTACACATCTGACTATGCGGGAAAACCTTGCAGTTTGTAGCTGATGTTCTCTCATGTGCCAACATTCTACTCCAGTACAGCAGGGCACTCAACACTGCCATGGAACAACCAGTACATGATCGATGCGCAGAAAATTTCTGTCTTTCATAGGTTCCCAATTCCTATTGAAGACTGGCTGATCCTACTAATCCTTGCAAGGATCTCTGGTCTAGCATCACAAAGGCTGTAAGCATCGCCCACATCTTCTGTGGTCTCAGTGTGAAGTACGATGGCTGTGTTAATCCTACTGTTCATCCTAAAGTGTGTCATTTTGCTGGTACTGGTCTCTGAATCACAGCGTTCCACTGTAGTGGCCTTACTGATGGGTTTCTTATGAATATCTTTATGGTGTTTTACACGCCTGATTATTATTACATAAATGATCATCTCCTTGGGGGGATGATGGAAGACAGGAGAAAGAAGAAACAAAGGACACAGAAAAGACAAGACAAAAGACAGTGGGGTCAAGACCAAGAGAGACAAGGTAAGAAAACACTTGAGGTATGGGAGAAAATGGGAGGACACAAGCCATATGTGCACACACACACACACATACACACACACACGACTGAAACACACCCATAACCAAATGCATAATAAAGCTTTAAGACAAACAGTTATTCTAACAAGTATTACAGTTTTTTAGCTGACAAAGCCAACATGAGCAACACAAGAGCAGCACTCACATCATGACCAATCAGATCTTCCTTCCTCTCCACAATGCCCCAGGGGGCCACACCTATGGCCACCACTTTGTTCTTGGCCTTTGTGGTGCGGTCAGAAATGGCGTCCCCCACATGTTTCGTCACGCCTGAAAGATCACACAGAATTCAACATTATGCCACGATTGAAGGTTAAAGTCCCATAGCCTTACAGCCCCAGGGGACGTGAACTATTACAGGGTCACTGCGTCTAGGAGAGGGCATTATGAAACCAAGTCTAACTCTCTCCTTCTGCCACGTTAATCTTCCCTGATGTCACAGGTGTCCATTTTAAAGCTGGGCGGACAGACAGGGTTTTCAAGCTGTACAGTCCCACTCCACATGAGATTCGAACTGATAATAGTTAGCTTCAGAGTCAAACGAACTGGAGGCCCCTGTACCACACAGTAATGTCTGTGAAAATCAATAATGATAATGTAGCTGTAAACCTTGCTATCTGGGGCCTTGGTGGATGGGTCACTAGCTCATCACAAACTTCCGTCTGATAGTATATTTTAAACTAATCTTTGATCCTTTTTGATTGTATAAGTTTCTATAGTCAACACAACCACACTGTGTTTCTTTGAAGAAACTGAAAAATGGTTTAGTACCAAAAAAAGATTCTCCTAATCTCTCATCAGTAGCAGCTTCCATCAGTGCACCCATGCTACGTTGATCTGAGTCTTAGCTATCAAACACTTGATTAATGTTACTTATAAAATTTTTCCGGAATAAAATGGTCATCTTTGGCTCTCTCTCACCACCACTGATGGTCTTTCTTCACCTGAGGTTTACTGTAAATCAAGTTCTACTGCTCCATCACAATGATAATTTAATGATATGCCATCGTTTTCAATCAAAACACACTGCTTCTGAGTTTCAGGACAGTCATGGGTTGTTTACATTCTCTCCAAATGCACTAATAAAATCCATGGTCACTGGTTTGCTACTAATGTCATACGAGTAGCAACGATGGAATGATTGTGTACGCTATGACACTGCTGACTGAGAATCCTCTGGAAAATTCAGTCACAATGACCATGGCTATTATTCTCACATGTCCTGTCTGACTGATCATATGTCAAGAGTACCACTGCGGCACCTTGCATAGATATGGTGAGTCAACTAGCTCAAGAATCCTCTCAGTGTGTTGCAAAAAATGTTAAGTAAGCAGACAGCCTACATCTGTCTGAGCCTCCTAAACGGCTGTGTCTATTCTACTGGTTGCGGACCCTTCACATCAATGCTCACCACATCGATTTTGGTACCAAGAATACATTCCTTTCAGTCTTTTATTTCTCAAACATCACCATACAAACAGAATAATACTTCATGACAACTAGCGTTTATCAGTGTCACCAACAGCTCCCTGTGATTACTGGAAGTCAAAGCCCATGATTCCAAAGAGGGATAACATAATATAAACATGTCGGCCACACCCTTGCCCAGAACCGCTGTAGTACCTGTGTTGATGCCCGTGCCGTTGGTGATGATCCAGGCACCGGTGGTTCTGGCTGCCTTCAGCAGGCCTTTTCCGAACACCCTCTTCAGTTTGGGCTGCAGTTCAAAGTTCAGCAGACCCTCCATGGACAGTGATGAGCAGTTTAGGCAGTTCCAGCCCCCAGCTCTTGGTCATCAGCTGCACAATGGTCTCCGGTCGACAGTCCAGGCTGCTCAGACGAATGTACTGCAAGCGGAAGGGGAAACACTTGCATGTTAATGCCTGTCGATAGACTTTCACTCAGTTACAGTCTGTATACATGTAAGCATGCACACACACACACACACACACACACACACACACACACACACACACACACACACACACACACTCATTTGTGTGTGTATGTGCATGTGGGTGTAGCTTGTGCTTTGACATAATGTATATAATGCATTCTCTTCCGAAAAAGGGCCACAGATCAGTTCTACCCACAGACACACAGACAAGAAGGACAGATGGACCAGAAACTACCCACCCACTCCCACAATGCCACACCACCCTTCAACGTATCACATCTGCAGAAAGCACAACATAACCAAACCAGACCACCAGTCCGCTCCGTTCTGCAACACGCTTCACCCTTACGAGTTCAGAAGGAAGTCAACTATTCCGTGTTCTTTGAACATGTAGTTCTGAACATCATCAATCAAGAACCATATACAATTGCATGATTCAATTCAGTTCAAATTTCTTGCAGTCCAGTCAACCACACACACGCCATTTCAGTATTATAAATCCAGCGAAAAAGGAAAAACAGAGCTATTTATCGACAAAAACATATCACAAAGAACAAAGCAAGCCACATTCAACTGCCGGTCTAAAAAAACATATCCTTAAAACATATATTCTACTAATATATACTGATCATTCAAGATGGAATACACTGATCAGCTTTGAATGTAAATATCTTCCTAACCATGGTGTGTAGAAATATTTAGTGAAAAAAAATTAACACCTCGTTTGCTTTTGCCAAAGGAGAGTATTACTACATGAAACAGCTCAGAAAACATGTCAGCCATTGCAAATAACCTCACAGTTTTTCCAATGCATCATCTATCTTCATGGCTTGAAATACTTTAACTTTTGTTTGGTGCATCTTTCGCCTTTTAGGCATACAAGATTTTTTTTCTCCCAAAAATGAAGCACTTTATATTCATTTTGTCTTTGTTATTCATGCTGTGGGAAGAGGAAGTTGTTGTGTATGCTTTTTTTCTTTGTCTTTTTTTCACTTTACATTCTGTGCAATCTAAAGTGATGAAATACTTTCTTCTTACTGTACAGCTACTCTTTTGTATTGTTTGACCAGTAAAATCTCAGATCAGAGATGGAGAATTAAGTTTGTTTTTTTTTTTCATTTGTGGCATTCTTGGCTAAAACGGTCAGCTTTAACTGCCTTAAATGCTGATCTGGCCAAGAACTCTGCCCCCAAAAATCAAAAGATGTTACTGAAAATATGGCAATATCTACAAATAATGTTTGACTTCCCAAATACAAAACATTAAAACAAGCTGACCAATGATTAAAAAAAAAAGACCTAAAGTCAACATACATGTATTTAGCTAACAATTCACCTTTTGGATGTTTTATACAGAACAGTTCAGAGAAATCTGGATATTTTCAGTCTGATTCCACTTTTTTAATGTATTCTTTTTATCGTTTACATAGTTCGCTGCAGGTTTTGTCAAGAGTGATGCCTACATATCACGCCATAAATAGAGAAGACACTAAAAAATGTAAGGTATGCACTCTTCGTGCGTGTATCTACTGTAACCTATTTTGACAGCGAAAATCAAAACCTATCTAGAGGGGTGTATGCACATGCATACACACCCACCCCACTCATCCATACCAGCAACAAAGGGCAAGCAAACCATAAAAAAGTATGCACGCTAAGGTTTGTACATACACGCACCAAAGAAACCATTTGCACTTGGATGATCCATTTATGTGCCCTCTGCTGTGGACTGACAAATACTATAATCATATATGTTTAAGACAGACATGAATAAAGAAAAGTTTTAGAGCTTGATTTTCATATAATGAGAGCCTTCTGAAAAGCAGCAAATGGGAACTCCTTCTGCCTAAAAGCACGGTTCAGAACAAAGAGGCAAAGCAGAATGGGGGTAGAGGTTAGAGGTGGGTTGAGACTGTATGTGTGTGTGTGTGTGTGTGTGTGTGTGTGTGTGTGTGTGTGCACACGTGTGTGTGTGTAAGGGGAGAGGGGAGAGAAGATATGGGGGAGGATGAGGGCAGGGGGGAGTAGTAGTATGTGTATGTCTGAAAACAGAGATGTCATGACTTTCTATACTGAGACTGGGCAGGAATGTCTACCTTCCTCTTATGCAAAACCTTGAAGAACGCTCTGGATGGTTTCAAATTCTTGAGATAACAAACAACAACAAAAACAAAAATCCCTAGGTGCAGCCGTGTATGGGAGAGTTTGGAGAACACTGCCACTGGAAAAAGAGAGAAAAATAAAAAAGAAAAGAAAGAAAAAAAAAGGGGGGGAGGGGGGGGGGAGCGACTTCACAGCAAAACATTAAGAACCTATGACATCAAAGTAGAATCCCCGGCAAATGTCCAGAGAAGCGTGCATCCAATTTCAACGACACAACACCAGGCAAGGCACAGGAACACACACAGATTACAAGGCTGCAGGCATTTGTGTGCAGGACCAGCATTAAAACACAAACTGATATTTGTGACAATCAAACGCCATGACGCTCGCTCCAAAAGACAAGTGTAAATGTAAGAAAAGAAATGACTAGCCAACAATGAATGCTTAGCATAACAACCACGCGATGAATGCTAATGAAACTGTGAACCAAGAGGAATGATGGGTCAGCAGTCACACAGAATGTGACTGCTACCAAGGGCAACTGTTCTCATTGCTTCTTACGATAAGTATTATGTTGACACACCGTGATCAAACATGACACAGAACAGCTGATCATATTACAGGGCAACATAAAACAGCAAGGCACAACCCCCTCACATCACAAAGAAACACTGTACACAATACAGCAAGAACACCATGACCTGCTGTACAGGA